>JACBAD010002056.1:0-115923 GCA_014281905.1 Aspergillus hiratsukae
CCGCCCCGCTCCCCCGCAGAACCCGCGCCGCATACCACAGATCGAAGAAGATCAACGCGGTCTCGAAACCGGGGAGATGGCTCTCGCACAGCGAGAAGAACGCAGCCGACCAGCACCCCAGCACGACCCGTTTCGACCACGGCGTAGCGGACGGGACTGATTCAAACGCCCGCGCAAGAAGCGGGATAATCCGCTCCGGGAGATTACCCAGCTGTATCGATCAGTATCTATCTTTCCAAAGTAATCGTAGAATAGAATAGGATTAGGATAGAGTGGAATACCTTAATATCCAACAAAACCCACATCCCCTCCCAACCCGGCTCACAAAGCAGCGCTAGAAAATCAACCAACCGCGGCATGGCCACATACGGCGCCTGCACGCTCCGGAGGCTCTGCAACTCCTCCCACGAACACTCGTCCACGAACCGCTTGTCCCCGTACACCCGCTCCAGCGAGCGGTCGTGGCAGAGCACGATGACCCCGTCGCGTGAGACGCGGAGGTCCGTCTCGATGGCGTCGCAGCCGGCGGCGGCGGCGGCGCGGAAGCTCTCGAGGGTGTTTTCGGGGAAGTGGGACGAGCGGGGGTCGGTGGAAGCGGGGTGTTTGGTTTTGCCGCGGTGGGCGATTGTTTGGATTTGGGGTCTTGCGGGGGGAGTCATGGTGTGATGGATGTGGTTGTGATTGTCTATTGTTTATGGGTAGAGATTGAAAAGACGGGATTCAGGGTTGTTTATGTGGTTATATGGTTATACCTCTGCCATGACGTGAATGTGGGCCGGAGATAAGACGTCAAGGCCGAGGAGTGGAGATCCTGTGGATACGTTGTTCCTGGAGGCCTGAAGACAAGTTAGACAACAACCCTTCCTATTAGATATTCTCGAGCTTGACGAGGGAAAGTTTCTCACGTCAGCAGGGATGACGCGTGTCTCTTAGATGGAGAAGCAGAAAAGCTAGAAATGGGACAATGAGCGAACCTTTGGCCCCGGGATTATCTGCTGAGTATGCAGCTTGGTGTGGATCCAGACTCAGTCCACCAGAGAATATATATGATGAAGAGGTATCAGCAACGGACTATGTACCGACTAATAAGCAGAATGCATGAGAATACGAACATCCAAGTGTCTCTAACCATTGCTCAAATCCCTTTCCAGTCTCGCTTTGGGCAGCTTCAATGCTCGGCTTGTATTTCCGCAGGAAAGTTTAGCAGACTTCAATGATGAAAGCCCGCGACTGATCATACTCCCTGCGAACAAACAATATCGTCCACCGTGGCACCCGCGGCAATGCCCAGTTCTGCATCTCGATGCCTTTCGTGATCATAGCGTCGCAGCCAGTGGCGCACTGTACATATCCTCGACGCGTTGGTAACCGATTCGCTGCCCGGGGGCAAAGTTCACATGAGACGTGGGGCGGGTTATCGATGGTTCTATGCGAGCCATTACTCCCTAAACCCAAGACGCTACTTGCGAGTTGTTTGCGCTCAAGGAAGGAGCACAGCTGCGGTTCAGCTTGCTCCTGCAGACTCCGCGGCGGCAATTTTCAGCGAGCATTGGCGATCCCCTTTTGATGCTCGTGCTTTGACCGGAGAATGGGACACTGCCGGCTCTTCTTAGTGCATTATTTGAAGACGCTGTGGAGCTCTCACTGGACATTTATCATTGGGGTCTGCTGAAATGCATCACCAGGCCTTGTCAAGTTTAGTTCCACGCAGTTGTCTGAGTCCTCCATACGAGCGAGGCTGAGATACAGGGACCAGTGCATAACCCACTGTCACTTATCACGAGGACCTTTCAGCCAGCCCTAATAGCTGTCAAGGCTGAGGTATGGTGTTTATTGCCGAGCTGACCAGAGTTTCCTGTGTGTAGTTGCTGTTCAACCTTTATCAGCCTTCAGAAGCCACACCAGCCACAATTATTCAGCTGTCTGTTTTAGAACAGCCTCCATAGAACACATCATATTCATTTCACAGAATTGCTATTGAAAAAGCGCGGCATGTGCTGGGACTTTTCCCTATATAATATGTAGCTCATGGACATGTTCAAACACTTCCTCTTCTACTGCTGCCTCTTCAAAGTATAAAGCAACTCAATCAGTCGGCCTAATTCAGCATTCATTACCACGCCCGCGCTAGAAGCAGTTTGATACACCTCTGGTTCTATATACTGTTGAAGCCAGTCACAGCCAATCATACTCAAAAAATGGCAGGCCCAATTCAAAGTGGTGCTGTCTATCGACTGACTCCGAAATCCGCGTCTCAGCTAAGACTCGAGCTGTCCAACGGTATGTTGTTTGTGAATTGACCAATTTCCCGGTGCTGATATTCTAGGCGACCCTGCCAACGGCACGCAGGCGCAAGGATGGGGGGAGCAAGACGATTATGCTTTCTACAACCAGGTCTGGCTTCTTACGAAGAGCCCACAGGGTTGGTGGAGATTTGTAAATCTTCGATCCGGAAGTAGGTCCATTGCGTCTCAATGTTTTAGAGCCACTGGTGAGGATTTAAATTGATAACTCGGACATGAAATTAGCCAATCTTGATCTGTCGACTGGTAGCTCAGCCAATGGCACTAAGATACAAGGTTGGGCTACGTATGACAATGATAACCAAAAGTGGT
Organism: Aspergillus hiratsukae; assembly: GCA_014281905.1. NCBI lineage: Eukaryota > Fungi > Ascomycota > Eurotiomycetes > Eurotiales > Aspergillaceae > Aspergillus > Aspergillus hiratsukae. Next base: position 2,616 of record JACBAD010002056.1, read on the forward strand.
TCATCACTGACGCGGGCAATGGATATTGGAAGTGAGTACTCCAGCTTGCTTTTAAGGAATTACTAACTATAGAAGGATCGCGAACAAGGGGACTGGCACTGTTGTTGATCTTGCTGGAGGAGGCACTGCATCTGGGTAAATTTCACGAACCCTTTCTTGATGATCAATCAGTTGATGAAGCATTATAACAGGACACATGTGCAGGGTTGGCAAGATATCCCAAATGATAATCAAAAATGGTCCTTTGAGCGAGTCTCTCGGACGCCGGACGAGATACAAGCTGTCCTGACGGCGAACCCTCTTACGGCCCCGACGCAGTTCAAGCACTATGCTGATGCGAATTATCTGCTACTTCCAAAACGTGTCCGGGACGCGATCTATCGCGCTTCGGGTATTCGCAATAATTTCAGATGGCGCTCAGAGGTTTTTGATTGTAGGGCAAACCCCAACCCCACGCCAACTTGCTCTATAGATGGGACTTGACTAATCGAGTTCCATTTGCGTCTACTAGGCGACGACTTCGCCTTCACCTTCAAAGCTGCCGTGGCAAAAGACGGCAATGACTGGATACGGGCTAATGTAAGTTTGTACTTTTGCGCCGCCTACTTGTATAACTACTCCCCTAACATATCATTGTGCGACGAAGGACATAGCCGTTCTTTGCGGGATCATGTTCGGTTCTAAACCAGGAAGCGCACATGCTTACAATTGGTTTGTATACCATGATGAAACTGGCGACCATCTGAACTTCATCGAACCCCAAGATGGACAATGGGATAGTGAGTATTATGTCAATCTTCGAACCGCATTCTTCACTGTCCACACTATGCAAGGGCTGACAAAAGCACCCATAGCGAATGCGTGGGGTTACAACGCATACTTTGGGGTATTCTAGGGTGAGCGCTCGAAACACGGATTGCAGAAATCTAGGGTGCTGCACAGGTGAGAGGGGCGGCCCCGAAATGAGGTGAAGGTCTCCAAGATAGGCATGAGTAGTAAGCAAAACCAAAGAAAAGGATACAGTCATGTTCACCCGCTACACTCAACCAATTCCGCCAATGCTGATAATTCAACCTCCAGGGTGGATGGTTAGGACGATAATAACATCGTTGCTGAAGGAGTGAAGGTAGAAGGGTTTTCTCCTCTTACTATACTGTTCTTAGCTACTACTTGCTATTGCTAGTTTGATTCAAATGATATTGATTTCGTTAAGGCTATCTTTCCCTTGGATGAACTGATGTCTAAGGTAGTTTGGATATGAGTCTTTGACAAGTCTTTTCTCAAACATGAGTCGCTAGGTAGGTTACTGATGGTGATATAATATAACACCTGTGTGTAAATTACCCTCTAAATCCAGGACACTCCTTGCAAGTGTTTGCGCTGAAGGAAGGAGCACAGTTGTGGTTCGGTTGCCTCCTGTAGAGTCGGCGGCAGCAAATCATCTACGAGCAATGGCCATCCGTCTCTGATGCTCATGGCCCGGCCGGAAAATGAGACACTACCCACCGGGAAGCCCTTGCTGGACTTTCACTATCAGAAGATCTGCAGAAATGCATCATTGGACCTCGTCGATATTAGTTCCACCCAGTTGGCTGACTCCGTACGCGCGAGGCTGAGATCCAGGTCTCCCGCCACAAAGCACTGCCACTTGTCACCACTCAGCAGCACATTCCAGCCTTGTCCCGCTTTCGACGGCTATTTAAGCAGAGGGAGCCCATTATAGCTGATCACACGTTGAAGAGCGTCGAATAAATGCAGAATAGGTGGTGCATGTGGGTCAGTCGTGGCTGCAACGCAAAGTCTCATACAGAATGCATTCCAGGCGGCCATGCTCGAATTCAAAACAAATCTTAACAACGATGAACTTTACGCCAAGCTCCTTGCGGTCACATCCATTGATGACGTCTACGACCTCACTGACAAGCTTCAGGCTGATCAGGGCAGAAAAGGGCACCTTCGCCATCTAGCCAAGGTCGAGCCTTACCTCAACCGTCTCCGAGAGTATACTGGCGCCATCGATACTTTTGTGCAGGTATATCCGGAAATCATGGGATTGATATGGGGTCCGACTAAGCTGCTACTGCAATGGAGTAGCGTCCTGGCGCAGTCATTCGACGCGATTTTGAACACAACAGCAGACATTGGATTGTTGCTGCCGGAGTTCCAGGAAGTTGCAGTCCTGTTCTCTCAAAATGTCAGGATCTATGATGTTCTGGTTCTATTCTTCAAGGACATCCTAGATTTTTATCAGATCGGCTTGAAGTTCTTCACAATGCCGCGTACGTGTTGAACATGTCGCATGGAAGTTTGATATGTGCTCTTGAGCTGACTATGATATTTCTTGGTGCAGGCTGGAAATACTTTTTCGAGGCTCTGTGGCCGCGGAAAAAGGAGCACATTAACCTGGTGAAGACTCACATTGAAAGGCACGCTCTGCTGATGCGAAACGAAGTGAGGTTGGAGCATATTCGAGAGGAGCACGATGCTCGCTTGAGGGCGTTTGAGCATTTCAAGAATGCTGAAAAATCAGATCGGTTGCAGCAATTTTACGCTATCAAGGCGGACATGGGTCCCATGACATACGACGATAAACTCAACTGGTACCATAGCCGTGTCTGTGAAGGTACTGGGACTTGGTTGTTTCAAGACGACGTGGTAAAAGATTGGTTGGATGTCAGTGGTGGTTCTTCAAGGGTCCTCTGGCTTCAAGGAATTCCCGGTGCAGGTTCGTGACGCCTTCCATTTCCATTTCGGCCATGAATAACAGAGGCCGACGTCCAGGAAAGACATTTCTTGCGGGTGGCATGGTGGACAAGGCGTATACCATCGGACATACTGCCTTCGCCTTTCTCAGTCACGCTTTCAGCAGCAGCACTTCAGCTCTAAGTGTTTTACACTCGCTCCTATTTCAACTGGCCGCGCAGCACGAGGATCTCCAAGATGTACTCTGCCACTCAACCAAGGAACAAATCAAGAGCAATGTTACCGTGGCAGTCGATACACTCAAGGCCGTTCTGGATTGCGCCGGCCACGTCTTTCTCATTATTGATGGGTTGGATGAGATAGATGTCATTGAGCGTCGAGTGCTTTTGGAAAAACTCCTGCACCTATCTCATGAATGCCACGAGATCCGCATTCTTATCAGCAGTAGACGTGAGGAGGACATCACAGAAATTCTGAAGGGCAGCGCGGAAATGGTTCGGGTTGATGGAAGGAACGACGAAAGTATCCATTCCTTTGTCGATGATCAGTTGAAGCAGATTTTCCACAGTCGAAGATTTCCTCCTCAAATCCAGGATGAAATAAAGCGCTCGTTGGCGCCGCTTGCGTCCAAAGCCAAAGGTAGGGGAAATGCCTTCCTCCGGCCGCAATCTTGCAGCTCACACAATCACTTAGGGATGTTCCTGTATGCCAAAGTCGTCTTGAGCGGTATTGAACTGATAGACGATGTGGCTGAAATTTGCGAACAAATGAGCATACTGCCGGAAGACCTGGATGATGCGTAGGGATTCGTGGGATCATAAACTTCGCGGATGAACTGACCTGTCTTGTTGCAGGTATTCCCGAGTGCTTGTACGAATTGACAAGCTGCGACCACCTTCGGCTCGCGAGAAGGCCAGAAGAATACTGACCTGGGTCGGATCCTCGCCGACGCCGCTAACCGTCCAGGAGATCGAACAAGCACTGACGGTCAAACCTGGAAGCCATGAATTGGAGAAGAAGGTGTTCGCCAGTCCGAACTTTTACAGGCTATGCGGACCCATTATCGAGATAGTCGATGGATATGTACAATTTGTACACTTCACAGTCAAAAAGTATGCATCCTGAGAATCCAGTTGCAAGACATCTGGCTAACCAGAGAAGATACTTGTTCAGCCCCAGCATAAACGGGCATATCAATCTTGGCCATGCGACCCTCGATCTTGCCGTCCGCTGCATTACTTTCCTCAGTCAAAGACATTATGATGTTGATACTCTGGACGATGATGATGGTTTCACCAGCCTCTTACTGGATGGGAGCTACAGACTGCACTATTTTGCAGCAAATGGCTGGTTTGAGCTGGTCAAAATGTACTTGCAGGTGGCACAGAACACGCCGCTGCCAGTACAGCTTGTGCAGTGTCTAAACTCGCTGATGGTCAAACGCAGCAATTACGAATTTGCAGCAGAACGTGATACTTCTATCAAGCCTGCGTACTTACAGCCTGTTGAAACAGAGTATGCGGATCTGTATGAATTCCTTCTTAGCATAGCTCAATTTCACGAGAGATGCTCCCAGACATGGTACCATATCAACGAAGGTATACCACTAGACCCGCACCCCTGATCTGAGGACTGACGGCAACAGGGAAAGAATGGATCAGTTTGGATCCGCTGTCGATATTTCATGTATCTGCGAAAATATACCGAGAATTAGACTCCAAGCTCTGTCATTCCAGTTGTCATCAACAACGCTGCCCCTGCGATTCCATTGAGCAAAACTTCGGCAAACGTCCATTCAAGTGTGGTTTCTTGAACTGTTCTTTTCAGCAGCATGGCTTCGAATCGAGAGCGCAACGAGCAAAACATGAAAAAGAGCATACTCGCGCTTGGAAATGCAGCTTCTCTGGCTGCGAATATGAGAAGATAGGATTCCTCTCCAGCAGCATGAGGGACCAACACCTGGAAAAGGCCCACAGAGACAAGGCACCACCAAGGAAACTCCCCAAGGGCACCAGCGGACAGGGTGCGTTGCGAGCACTTGTGCTTGATTTGGTCAGAGACGATGAAGTTGGGATGGTCGAGCGTCTCCTACCACGTGTTAGATATGACAGTTGGCTTGGTTTTGCTGAGGACCTGGGATGGTCAGTAGGGGAAGCCGGGTCTGCGCCAATGGCGCAGATGATCATGCGGAACTTGAAGGTGGGCGAGAAGCCTACGTTTTTGGACCACTTGTATCACGGAGCTACAAAGACTGGTAATGTCGAGTTTATTGATTGGCTTATCAACACGGGCCATTCGCCAAGGCTGCCAGAATATCATCATTATTTGTTTTTCCACCATTTGATGGGGTCCCATATTGCGGCTTTCTTGAAGACCGACTCAGAGGAGATGTGGAGACTGTGCGAGCGATACATTGCGGATGCCTTGGCTGCTGACAACGCCCTCTCAGTACCTAAGAGGCTGTCTCATGTCTATCTTGAGGACTGTGTCATAAATGCCACCGGTAGGATCGCAAAAAGAGAAGAACTGTTACTTTCCCTATGGGAATCCGTTGTCGGGATTAAGAAGCTCGATGTTGCTAAGCTTTCATCTAGTCTGGGAGTTGTTGCAAGAACGACATCTCTATTCCACTCTATGTATGGTTTTCTTGTATGATTGAACGGCTTCCATCATAGTCCATATTCTGATTCGGCAGCCGAGGGCGATCAAGTCCGGGGGCGGTGCATGCGGTTGTCATCGTGACTGAGCCTTTGCCGTCCAGAAATTTAGTGGGGGAGTCAAGGATGGCTGACTGTTCAAGATCCATGCGGGACAGGGGATATGGAATTGGCGTTGCTGATGTGAAGCCGGAGAATTGTTCGAGACCGTCTAGCTGCATCCTTGACAGTGTGTTGTCTCCTGAGATGTCGACTGACGTAGCTTCTACTACATATCAGCGTCAGGCTCTGTTTTGAGAAAAGAATTCTGAGATACCGCTGTCGTAGAGTCGCCCGAGATCTCACAATGTGGGAAACGACATATCCCAGGTATTGCCAAGGTCTCCACTGTCCAGGCCTTGCCATTCGGGACCCAGAATGAGATCGGAGGTCACTGGTTGTATTGAATCACAACTTGATTTCATTGTATGAGGCTGACCAGAATGTAGCATGGCCATTTCTGAACCAGCGAGAAGATCAGATGTCACCGATACGTGATCTGGAACAAAAGAGGCCGTATTTCCCTCCAGAAGTACATCATCCAACCTTGTCGATTCCCCATAACGAGTACCGTTCCAGTGCCAACCATTATTCACGGCTGGAGAAGTCCAATCTTGAACAACATGTCTATCTTCAATGCGAGGCCGTTTGCTTTCGCTGCTGTCCGCGTCTCCGTCCCCAGGCACCTGACGCTTGACAGCGATTGATGGCATATATTCAAAGAACTGGGGCTTCTCCATCCCAAATTCGCATCCATAAGGTGAACGAGGAACGTCAGACTTGTCCATCTGGGGTCAGATTAAATGGAAGAAGTCATCCACCAGGGGTTGTTTCTGTTCAGCCTGATTCACCGCCACATTGCCCGCGAGGCTGACGGAAAACTGCAGTCGGGGTGTGTGTGACCGTGTGTCCAATCGTATGCTGTCATTGAGCGCTGGGATTGGGCTGCGCCACAGATATGCAGGAGAGTGTGATTTGATCACTAATGGTGAAGCGCAAGTGCGCTGGGCCAATGATGTCTAAATGTAAGGTAGGACGGAGTCGTCAGACCAGTAATACAATGCAAAAAACGGGTTGCTCCGCAGCAGGCCTCACTTTTCCACCCAGAAGCATAATATGAGGTGGTATCATTCTAGGTAGGCAGAGCCACACAGCCACGTCCGTCAGATTGCATCAACAGTTATGTCATAGAAAGCATTCAGAACATCTTGAAGGATGCTCGCGGGCGACATTGAAATACCACGAGGTCAAGGAGACCCAAGTTATCTCCAGCATTGTGAGGCTTTTCCTGTTCTTCTTGAGAGAGAATATCACAAGATCTCAGGCCAGGTTCGCGCGCCTGTCCCAGTCATAAGTTAATTGGTGCAGAGCTGGGAGCTCGAACTCATTTTTGAAGAGGAACTGTCTGAGTCCAGATCCACGCACCTTAAAGCCCTGAATGTTCCGCAGTGTCGCTTCTGGTCACATCTCTGTATTATCCGTCCAGAATGAACTCGTCAAGGGAGCAATTATTTATAGTGAGATAGAGAGTGATGAAGCAATCAAGAGTGGCGGGGAGATGACACTCAAATGGACGCGTATCAAATAGCAGAGGCCTCTGGGGACAATTCTGGTGAACTGGAAGGTGAACTCCTTCAGACGAGAGGATCACTTCATTGCAGATGGGTTGAGAGGCGTGGTGTGTGCGTGTGCTCCTCGCTGAGAGTTAGAGAGATCTGGATCGCTGAAAATGATTTCATCTATGAGGACTGGATGGTCAGCATCTGTTAGACAAACGCGTCTGAAGGAGGATGACGACTCACGGAGCTTCAGGGATGCAGATGTTTTGTACTCGAATCTCCTCGTAAACTGGCAAATTGAGGGAATCCCTGCATAGAGGCGTGATTCAGTTCAGTAAAGGGATCATAACATTGATGAATACGTATCGCAGGTTGAGTTCTCTGAGGAGGTGATTGACTCGGGAACTGTGGTAGAGGGAAGTAAAACCGAACAGGTGAATGATGCTGGTAAGAATCTTGACTGAGACACTCTTTCCTTTTTTTCCATTGCACTGACCTGTATATATTCCCTGTGAGATAAGAAACCCATACAAAACATATATACACACGGCTTACAGTGTGTGATTACTTACTTCTCTAGATAAATAAATAGCGAAGAACAATGCAGTAACAGAAAACCACTGGCCATTCTCCCGCTATACAAGACTAACCTATATAGAATCAGTCTGATGCATCCTAAATAAATGAATATAGCATCTTAAGCCACCAATTTCAAATATACCATTTTCTTGGCACAATACACTGCCATTCTGCCAAGAATAGAGAGGGCCGTTGATTCTCGAAGGAAGGCGCCAAGTAGGCTAAATAACAGCATCGCGAGATGATTGATTCGGTAGTATCGCAGTAGGTTTAATTAGCACGCCACTTATGATCTAGATGCTAGCACGAGCTGCAAGAGGGTAGCAAGGGTCATCCATGCAGAAATCCTGCAGGCCGACCGCTCCCCCCGGCTCCGGGTGAAGACCTGCTGATCTCTTCCCAAGATGCGGTCTGAGTCGTTATCTGTGCCTTTCACTCACCCTCACCACTCCGCGGTGAGGGTGCGCCTCACTAATCTCCGCCATATCACTAATCTACACTGAGTACCTTTTATATACTCCCTAAGTCTAATATCTAGGGTATTTACTAAGGGTACCTATTATTTTATATTATAATATTATAATTCTAAGAGGGAATAACTTATTTTCAAAAGCCTTTTAAGAGTTTTAACTAAAAATCAGAGATATAAGGATGTATAAATTTTTCCTTTATAAAACTCTTTCTTAGAGAAAAAAATAAAGAAAGATTATACTATCTTAATACTTATAATTTTCCTCTCTAATAGTAAAGATGATAATAAAAGATAGATACTTATATATCTAAATAATAATAAGATAGTCCACCCTAGTAAATACCCTAGATATTAGACTTAGGGAGTATGTACCTTTTATATAGTGATACTATATAAAAGGTACTTAGCGTAGATTAGTGATATAGCGGAGATTAGTGAGGCGCACCCACTCCGGCGCGGCCGGAGTGGATGAGCGAAAGGCACGGATACTCGTTCATATAAAACGGGGTACCCCTTCAGTATCTCTTCTACTCTCTGTCTGCATTCCTCCATACATACATACATACATCCATCCATCCTCTCATCTCAACCATCATGTCTATAAATCCAGGCCAAATCTCCTCCCTCAGCGGGATAACCCGCTTCATAACCACCCACAACCCCTCCGGCCAAGCCATCATCCACTCGGAGCAGCCCATAACCTGGGGCTCCTACCAAGACGGCGCACTCGGCATGGGCGTCGCCTACACGACGTCCGAGTTCCCAGCGAACCTAAACAACGATACCGACATCAAAGCCCACGAGCAGCTCATGCAGAGCAATTCCCTGGGCCTGGTGAATCCCGGCGGGACGGTGTGTCGGTTCGTGGATTTCAAGCCCGGGGGCGAGCCGTTCATGCATCGCACGCGCAGCCTGGACTACGGGATTGTGCTGCAGGGGGAGATTGAGATGATTTTGGATTCGGGGGAGAAGAGGATGCTGAAGGCGGGGGATATTGCTGTGCAGCGCGGGACGATGCATGCGTGGAGGAATCCAAGTGGGGTGGAGTGGTCAAGGATGGTCTTTATATTGCAGGATATTCAGCCGATAGTCATCGGGGGGGTTGTTATTGGGGAGGATCTGGGTGGTGAGTCGGGGCATCAGGGTGTCGAGCCTAGTCACTTGTAGGACTGGCGTGTCATGTTCTTTGCAAAGAAGATTCAAATATAGTAGATTATATACAATGAATGGCTACTGGTCCTTTATCTTGATCACAACCTTTCCGAGATGCGCTCCGCTTGCCAGGAACTTGAACGCCTCCTTGGACTCTTCAAAGGGGAACACCCGGTTGACAACAGGGTGGATCCGGTGCTTCTCGTAGAACTGCACCATCTCCTCGAAGCGGTCCTTGGGACCGTTGAGGATGCCCTTGATCGTCAGGTTCTTGCGCAGTGTGAGCACATTCACGTTGAGAGTGTCGTTCGGGTTGGATTGCTTTCCGGACGTGTAGCCGATGCAATCAATCAGTCCACCAAAGGCGACGCAGTCAAAGGTCTTACTCAAGGTCTCCGAGCCGCCGGTCTCGAGGATGATGTCGGCGCCGTGGTTGTTCGTCACCCGCAACACCTCCTCGTTCCAGTCGGGATTTCTGCGGTAGTTGATGGTATAGTCCGCGCCGAGCTTCTTCGCTTGCTCTAGTTTCTCGTCGGACGAAGACGTGATGATCACTGGAACAGTCAACTGCATGCCACAACTTCAGGAGCATTACAAACAAACCTTTCGCCCCGGATGCCTTCGCAATCTGCAGACCAGCAATGGAAACCCCACCCGTTCCAAGCAGCAAGACATACTCGCCCTCTCCCCCATTCTGTCCCATCGGCCGCATGCCATTAATCGACATCCAAGCCGTCACACTCGCAATGGGAAGCGTACTACCCTCCTCGTGCGTCATATAACCGGGTGCTCGAACCAGAGCGTGCTCGGCGAACACACGATGTGTCGCCAACACTCCATCCATCGGCAAGCCCAGACTACGTCCTAATGCCTTCTCGGTCACTTGTCCCGTCTGGTGGTCGGGGACGAAGGTCGACAGAACTCGGTCACCGACTTTCCATGCCGTTACGCCCTCGCCCACCTGAGTGATGACACCGCTCATGTCGCTGCAGGGGACGACGACGGTTTCGACCCCTTGGGTTGCTTTGTGGTGGGTGTACTCGCCACTCACGACTGAGCCGGAAAATTATTCATAGTTCTGTACATTCCGGTCAAGATACGTACCTTCGGTATCGCGATAATTCAGAGACACAGCATGGATCTCTACGAGGACCTCCCCTTGCCCGGGTGCGGGCATGGGGGCCTCGGCCTGATGCAGGCTGTCAATGCCCTTCAGGTTGCTTTTCCATTGCTTGGTAGATGGTGCCATTGTGGTGATCTGACGCTCAATCTTTGATGTCCTTTAGAAAGCTGCCGAAGCTCAAAATTTAGACAATTGACGGTGAGCATTAATAATGCTGAAAAATGCGTCATTGTGGAGTCGCCCCGCAGTTTGGAGCATGTCGGCGGTTTCCTTTGCTTTGCGGTGGAACTTTGTCCCATGGCCGTTGACATGTTACTGATTTTCTATGTGAACCAAATGATAAGAATTGAAGCTATACTGGATATTGGAGAAGAAGGCGTCGTTGTCGAGCTTTGATTGATGCACTACGATGGGCGTGGTGGTTTACTCCAATGAGGGGCCGATGATCGGCTTCGAGACATTTCCCGACGGTGCAACATCAACATGCCGTCTGGGAAGGTAGGAGGGGATCATATGGGCTTGATCTCAGGTTAAGCCACTGAAAAACATCGAGATATTGTCACAGTTGCGGCAGGAGGTGAGCTTATTACTACTTCAAGCACGCCAAAAAACTCATTACAGAACAACAGCAGATAAGGCCTGGATGTCCTTCATTCTCGTGATAGGATTGGTATTAACTCCATGCATGTTTCCTGGGAATTTCCACCTAATCCCAGAGTAGCTGTCCCTGGACAACTGTGACCGCAGATCCATTTCATGTCGTTTCAAAAAGGGACCATCGCAGACGGCATATTCGTCCATTCGTATAAAATCATCGAACGAGTACAAGCTCTGACCTCTGGGTCCTGTCACAGAGACAATGTCAGTTTACTTGCAGCACATGTGGCGGTCGTGGGCTGCTCATGACAGGTGCCACTGATTGTTGTGACCACCATCGCTGCTCATCCATAGCTCGGAGTAGGGGTATTCGTGCGATCGTGGTATTCGTGGGGCCAAAGGACACTTGGGAGCTCCTTTCATTGATTTCGCATGAATTCATTTCCAAAGGAGGTGGCCTCAAACCTCTCCCCGCTTTCTGCCCTCATGGGAAGCGACCCCTTCGACCAGCGAAGATGCGCTTGGATCCCCGGTGGGAACTGAGTAGACGCGCGTAACCATGGGCAAGGGACGCGCAGAAGATGACCCAACAGCAATGGAAGACAAGCTGTTCATGGGGCTTCTGATTGTCAGCCACAACCTAAGTTGCTTAGTGAGCCACCGAAATCAATTGCTTTAGTGTCGTCCTCGGCTTCCACGTCCAGTGGGGCCTCCCCTCTGATACTGCGCCACCATTCGCTCTGCCGAACGAGTTCTCCATCTTCACCACCTAGCAACCTCCAATACTTCTTGAGAAACCAATCTCTCGCCTCCCAGCTGCGGGAGTCCCACGGTGTACCTGTCGAAGCATAACCGGTGGAAATATTTCGATCCCTCTTTCCGATGCCTGAACCGCCCCAACACACGAGACCGGTCAACATGTCATGGAAGAACTCATCCTCGTCGAACTGATCTTGGTGTTTGATCATATTTCTACGCAGTGTCGGAAAGGGTAGAATATCGATGAAGGGATGATGCCTGACGGTGATTTGTTCCTTGTTCGGCCTCAAATCCGGTTTCAGTGTCTTAAATACTCTCTGCACGGCGGAAATCACATCCGCCGACTCGAGTGTGCCCCGAAAGAACGGAGAGAGAGAATTCTCGGCACAGACCAGCTCCAAGGTAAGGCCAACATGAGTCCCAAGATCGTGCAGTGCAGATACAGTGCAGAACGTTTCGACGCGAAGGTGGTTGGCATATGGATCTGCGGCGGCTGCACCCTGTCCAATTGAGAGTATTTTGATCTCGCGATAGCAAGCAGGGTCAGGGCCATGCGTCCGTATCTGGATATGCGGCGTGGAGCAGCCGCAACTGACAGTGGCCGTCCAGTATGAACCATGACCGGCGTGCTTTTTATCAACAAGGATGAGGGAAGGATCGACGAAATTTGTAGAGCTCCATACGCGCAGGGGTGAATGGGACTCGTCTGATGGCGGATATGTTCTAGGATCCCATGTGGACAAGGCCGATAGACTGCAATCTAACTGCTGTGAAGGATATTGGCATTCCTCTGGGGTTACCGGATCCCACGTGGACAACGCCGATAGACTGCTATCTAGCTGCGGTGGAGGATATTGGCATTCCTCTGGGGTTACCGCCGAGAAACTAGAAACAGATACACCTGAGGTATTATATGCTGAGAAGTCTTTTGTACTGATATCCGATGGCGCGCTGGATGAGCTATCCCTTGTGGTACCCTCAGACGGGCGTGTACCCGTAGCTGGTGCACCTTCAGTAGGACCGGTTTGCGCCGCAGATGCTGCAAGGGCTTCGAGTTGGTCCATGCGCTTACGCAGCTTTTCTCCTAGCGAACGATGAGTACCCTTGTCACCGTCAGATACAGCCAGTCAGCCACACTTACGGTACTTGCGTTGCGCTTGGACATTCTGTTGCCGTCTCTTCTCTGGGTCGCGGCGAACAGGTTTTCGTTTCTCTTTTCCCTCGTTTGTACTCCTGGGAGCTACTTCTCCATTTTGCGATGACATTGTGTGTTTTGACAAAGTACTGTGATGATTCTGATGGAGAATGTATGTTGCGCGAGTTGTGGGAGGAGTACGAGAGGTAGGGGAGGGGACAAACAAAGAAAACAACGCGGTCAGATTAAGCTGCAGGTGGCAACTGGTTGACGTCCTCCACTTAGTAACTCTATTCGGACACATCGACACCTCAGGCACGACAGTACTTTTGACCTGATCGGTTTCAACCATACTAGTACCGACTACCTAGACATCGGATCATATCGCTTCTATGATTCTATCCATCAGTGAATTAAATGGTCGGTCATTAGGAATTAGGAAATTAGGTGCCAAGCCTCCAAATTCTGGTTTGACCAATCATATCGCTGAATTCTTCTCTGGTTCCATCCGCCGATTTGCAGAGATTTTACAGTCTTATACTGTCGTATCGAATTTCCTATATATACTAGGTTAGATAGACAGATCGCCGGAAACAGACCTTCATACTTTTTGGTTCCGCATATTGCGTTTACCATACAAACACGATCAGCGCGGAGTGGCTGACAGTTACAAGCCCAGGTTGGTCAACGGTTATCGGATACCCATAGTACTGGAATACTGGATACTTACAACAGTTGACGAAGCGATAATCATTGGTTGCGGCTGACCGAGGTCTTGAACACATCGTGATCGTTCCCGTTTTGGAAACTCTGAAGCCATTCGCAAAACGTATCTCACTACCCTGAACGGCATGTACGACTACGTGACCAATCCGATTACTGTGTACGCAACGGAGGTCCCAATCCTGGATGGACCAGACGATTGGGAGCCGTGGCGGGTGTATATCAAAAGCGTCGCTCTGCAGAACGAGGTCTGGAAATATATTGATCCCTGGGATGAGACGATTACCAGAGAGAAACCGGTGGAACCGACGCGACCTGTTGCAACGAAGGATTTCGCAGATATGGATCAAGACGAGGAATTGGCTTGGGAAATGGAACTCCTCGAATACAATAGGCTGAAGCGCATATACGACGAGGATTTCGACGGCCTGAGCCGCGTCCGGCTCGCTATCTTGAACACAGTCAGCCAGAATCACCCTTTTTACCACAGGAAGTCCATCTCAGTGAGGCGACTGATAATCAAACTGCAAGAAAGGATCGGCAGCATGCTAGCTTGGTAATCTTTCAATCAACGACCTTTTATAACGATAGAGAGGCGGTAGTGGTCGGTATGGTTTGACAGGTCCGCTATGTTTGTTCCATGACAGGGCTAGTTCGATATGTACATATGAGCTACTCCTTCCACTCGTCTCTGCCTAATTTCACAATATCACCCATTTCTACCACCCAATATTTCGACGGGGCTTGCCCATCTTCAGCCATACGGGCAGCTGCTACGGCTGCTCTGCCAATGACGGTTTGATCTTGACCTGCACATCATCAGTCAGTTTCACGGTATCAAAACAGTTAGCAGACATCAGGCTGGTCATACCTAGCTTGTCCTGGACGCCTTGTCCAAGCTTATTCAGATTTTCCACGATATTCTCCAACAGCGCAGACTTGTGATTCTCCCTTCCGATAATCATACCAGGCCGCAGGATAATAGCATGCTCGAAATAAAGTTCCTTGATGGCATCTTCCACGCCAATCTTCATCTTGGAATAGGGCAGGTAGCGAGCAGGAAAGCCTCTAATGCCTGCACCCGAAATGAACACGTACGTCTTGACTCCCGCCTCCTTCGCTGCTCGGGCGTTCACAATGCACAAGTCGTGGTCGATCTTCCACTGATTCTGGAGTCCACCGGCTGCCGCTCTTGTGGTGCCGACTGCATTGAAGACGACTGATGGCTTGGGTGAAAGAGCGGAGATCATGCCGCCCCATTTAGAAGTGTCGCCTTCTTCAATGGCTTCGAGCTTGGGTGACTGAGCATTTGGAAGTCTCCTTGAAATTGTTTTGACGGATGAGAATGTGTCTATGGCGAGGAGTGTAGCGAGAATCTGAGAGCCCACTGCCCCTGTACAGCCGAACACTGCTGCTGTCGTCATGGTAAATTTCTATCATAATATTCGTATTTCTGGGTGCTGTCTGTTTCCAATAGCAATACCTACGAGTGAGAAGAGAAAAAGGATGCGACTTTTGATAGCAGAGGGGTTGAGTTGATAACCATAAATCCAGGGGATTCTAGGTGACACCGCTGTGTACGCTTCCCCGTGTCGGCTGCCGTCTGCTCACGTGACTCATTGCCAGTATCAGTGCAACTAACAAGCACCTGCACCACTGTCAGCTCAAGGCAGTAGCTAGGTATTGTGTCCTTTGTAGTTTATCCCCAGTCTTTGGGGCTATTAGAAGTTGAATTTGCAAATATTCGTCCTTAACTCATAGAGCTTAATGTTTCTCACGGGTACTTACATGTGACCACTGAGATCAGGGTATAGGTCATATTATATATCTCTGGATATCAAATCTTGTCGGTATATACAGAGTATTAGTGCCATTCCCCATTATTGCTGACTACTGAGGATCTCCTATGTTGCCTTTTTCCATTTATTGCAAAAGCGTCATAAGCCCTAAGAGTTATAGCTGCTTTCCCATCCACTAGAGCCGGACGGCAGCAAAACAACATCATGATCTTAGCTCAAGTCTTTACTGCTGGTGCGAAGCAGAATCTCAACAACTCTGGCCTCATTGATTCAAAGGAAGAACCAGGCTTAACATACAGTCATCAACCGCGCTGAATGTCCCCATAGCTTCGGCAAGAGCACGACGGATGATAACGATGAGACGCAAGAAAGCTGAATCCCATCGAAGGGAAGCCAGATGAATACCCTCTGTTCTCCGACAAGTTTTCATTATCCTCACATGGTACTTGGTGTGTTCCTGGCCTCTACGCGCCTGACACCGTCGCAGCCACCACCATTTACACTTCGATTTCGAAGGCAACCTACATACCCTGGCACAATCATGTTATGGTATAAATTCATAGAACTTGAGTGAATATGTTAGATTAGATTTGACATTTGGGCCTTGCTATAAGATATCATCAGTATACTCCGAACAACAAAATATCCGAGAAGTGGTAGAGCGCCGTGAGGAGGAAGAGAGACGAGCGTGAAAAGAAGCAGAGCGGCGACTGCAACCAAATATAGTGTTCAGCCTTCTCGACCGCTGCGACTATTCTCTGTCGCTAGCGATCCGAGTTGAGACGAATGCGACCCTCACGGACCAGGGCGACGTGAGAACTGATCCGGTCAACCGACTTCTCCAAGCGCATTGTCCCTTGGCTTGATTTCCCCAGCTGCAGGAGCAATCTGGAAGAAACTCGACCGTACAGCTGGCTTAACCTCGTGTCCGCTTTTCCTTTCTGACACCCAATTGGACTATGTCGCTACGTACATTTAGAACAAGCCGATCTATTCGGAAGCGTCATCTGATCTCGAATATCGCTGTACGAGAATATGGGATAGTAGGAATAGCAGAGGGTCAAATTGGCAAGCCAGACCCTGAGCATACGACAACACGGGGAGGTAGGGATAGCAGGGGGCCATGATCAGCAAGCAAGACCCTGAGAAATACGACAACGCGGGGTGGTAGGGATAGTATCATAGTAGAGGGCCATGATCGACAAGCCAGACCCTGAGAAATACGACAGCACAGCGAGATAGGGACTGTAGAGGGTCATAATTGGCAAGCCAGAAGCTGAGATATACAACAACACGGGGTGGTAGGGATCCCTTCGAATGGGGTATATCCGTATTTGAAGATCTGATCTCGTATCCGGGCATCCCTTGCAGTGGTGATCTGCAGACTAACCTTCCCACCAATCTGATAAGTTAATCTTTATGGCTTGTGTCCTCTTAGATGCTATGTTTAGGTCTAATTTTAGAGCATGCCCTGTTGCTTAACTCCTAGTGGCTTCCTACCCCAGGCGATCGGCCGATGGCTAGGATTAGGAACACGAACTATAAGCTGGGCCACTTACAGGATCTTAGTTGATGTAACGCCTCTAAACTTGGCTTTGATACGATATTCGGCCCCATACCTGGACCCTGAATTGGGGAACACGAGAGTGAATGTTTGGACTCTGTAGGCCATAGTTGGCAAGATCAACATGAAAGTAGCTAAGAGATACTACAACAACACGAGATGGATGACTATCATCGGCAAGATCAACATGAAAGTATGTAAGAAATACTACGACAACATGAGATAGATCACTTAATTGGCAAGATCAACATAAAAGTAGTCAAGAAATACTACAATAACAAGAGATGGATGACTATAATTGACAAGATCAACATGAAAGTAGCCAAGGAATACTACGACAACACAAGATGGATGACTACGATTGGCAAGGCCAACAATAGACCAGCTGAGCAATACGAGAATTCCTTCGCCTCAGAGCGATCGTGATACATTTCATCTGTGCCCGAGAAAGAAGCCATGGTGATTATGGTCAGGTCGCATCTATATAAACCCCTTCAAGACCTGGCTTCATACGATAAATCAATCAGCTTTAACAACTATTCCAAGAACAAGAAACAAGAAACAACTCTCTACTTCAAATTCTTAACCAAAGGAACACCATCTTGAAAATGCAGTTCTCCAAGATCTCCGCTATCATCTTGACCGTCCTCGCTGCTGGCGTCACTGCAGCTCCGGCCGCTGAGGCCAACGCTGCCCCAGCTGTCCGCGAAGAGGCTGCTCCTGGCCAGCCGGAGTACCCCGAGGAACACCCAACAATCTCCAAGCGCGGATTTGGATGCCCTGGCAATCCTTATGAGTGCAGCGAACACGTACGTTACATCATGGCTTTATACCGCTTTCCCTGACCTCGTGCTAACATCGAGCGCAGTGCCGCAGCTTGGGCGGTGGACGCACTGGTGGCTACTGTGGGGGACCCTGGTACCTGGGCCACCCGTGAGTTAACTGTTCTTTCATGATCTCAGGCGACCTTAGCTAATGGCGAGCAGCACGTGCATCTGCAGCTTTTAAGGATTTTGCCCTCAAACCACTGTCTGACTGGAGGATGGGTCTTGTGCGAACCGAGCGCTGGGCTGTTTGATGAGGTATGTGGGCGCCTGGCCAGCGCTCACTACGGGATAGTGATCAGGTAGATAGGGTTTCCCCTTCTGGGAGACCAGAGTTAGTCAATACACTCGTTTCTCTCCTTTCGTGACCTCCCTCTCTCTTTCTGGTTCTGTAGCTGTTCTCGCCCTACTCTGAGCTCTCATCCTCGATCAGATAGTCATTCCTGGCATCTACGTAGACAATACAACTCTCATTATCTCGTTTCTGGTCTCTCTATAGTTCTTTTCATCTGCCGTTGCATCGGCCTCAGTGGTGACCCGGACGAGCTCCTGCAAATGCCGAAGCATAGGAACAACAGGCATCTGGTTAAAGCAATTCGAGTATCAGCGAAATTCCCGCACTGACCGTTGACTCCTCCCACGTAGATAGGCCCTTTTCAAGATTTCCAAATGTCTCTTGTCCAAGTTGCGTAGCGCTCCCTTTTGCTAGAACTAGTAAGATGAGTTGAGATCAACATCTATGAGTTGGCAGTCACAGCACAGACACATTGTTTGGCCACTTGAACTGGCCACAGAGCAAGTAATCGCACTATAGATCTGCCGAATTTGGTCATGTCACTAGAGGTCGAACTTCGGTTCATGAGTTGACTACATCTGCATACGGTACTTGACTTACTTAGACTGTACTTGTGGCAGAGACTATCGCCACCAAATAGTCCCTGAATTTGAAGATAGATCTTTCAGATTCAAAGACCATGCACAACCATGGTGTTTCCATTGTCACCTAGAGCTACTCCGTAGTTATTGTCAATTTATAGTATCAGATACGGACTTGGAGTGCTCGCCCTTCATGGACCGGCTACGAGTTTGAAGTGCAGGTGAGCCAGCTCGACGATTTTTCGCTGATCTGCGTCGTAGAGTTCCCATTTAGTAGGTAGTATCAATCTTTTTATTTGTTGTAGTGAAGCCCTAGTGAGAAGCTGACTCGCACCCTACCGATCAATGCCCTAACAGGCATGCCAAGGCAATAATATACGAGGTGATTCACGCTTTCTACCTTTGCACATAGAAGTACCTCAGTCCTGTCAATCTAATTGACTATGCAAAGAAGGTGAGTCAATTAGTAAGTAGGTCTGGTCAACCCAGCGACGTTTATACGAGGGGGTGTCTCATCTATAACCATAAGGCCATCGCAGGGGTACATCCTACCGCACCCTGAGACAAGCTATGTGCCTTTTTGTAATGAGAAGACAAATCATGAGCAAAACCTTGTGGACTGCACGAGTTTAGTAATATATAGAGTGCCCTACTGCAGCCATATATAAGCTCCAGCAAAGGTATGCAGGACAAGAGCAGACAAGGACAACAAGTTCCAATATCGAACACTACGCATAGCTTTGTAGATACGGTATGACACCCTCCACTTCCAGTTTCCCTGCGGTCTCATTTGAATGATGAGTATACCTTTCACTCGCCGAAATGAAGGCACCTTTTCCTTAAGTTGGATGTCTTTGTGATTAGAATTGAGGTTTCTGAGGTCTCGATGCATGCTACTTTGATATTCCAACATATGATTTCGGACGATTTTACTGATGATATAATCTCGCATAGATAGTGAGAGCGACCTTTGGCTTTATCAGCCAGGAAGGAACACATGATCCCGTATCTACATACTGATTTATCATGCCGATTACATTGTGGCTCGCTTACAAACATTGGGAATACCACGGATTCACCGATGAGCATGTCGAGTCACTCGCACAAGCGGTAGGTCCCGCCCAGCCGCTACCACCACACTGGCCCCATTTGGATTGAGTAGCACCAGCAGTCGGGGCAGTGGTGATGGTACTTGGCTGCGAGGCGGTAGTGGTCGTGGTCGTTCCCGAAGCCGGCACACCGCTTTCCATCTCGAAAGAACTAACCAGCACACTTCCTCCAAGCGACACAGTAGCATAGTTGAAGATGCCGTACCGATAGCCCATGAAGAACTGCCAGGTATTGTTCAGCGTGTAGGGGTTCCCGATGGAGTGGAAGCTGGCGCCATCGGTGCTATAGTAGAATGAGGCCGTCCTGCCGCTGCCGGGCCGGATGTTGGCATATGCGCGCAGCCAGATCTTGGACGGCCTTCCGGAGAGGTTAACGCCCGCGATCTCGGAGCCCGTTGAGAGGGTGTTCCAGTTTGCGTCCATCGTGAGTCCTGCGACCATGCTTACGCGGAAGACGCCGCTGTTGTTGATGACGGCGACGTATGCGGAAGAGTCGCGGAGCATGGCGAGGCCGCTCCGGTCTCCGGGTTTCATGTTGCTGATTGTTAGTTCGATGGTTGCCGTGGAGTCTGGGCCCAGGATCCGGTGCGTCAGGGTGTTTCGGGCTGCGTAGAGGTTGGTGGTCACGGTGGCGGCCTTTAGTGTCAGGCCGTTGTTTACGCTGTAGTAACTGGGGTTCGGGTTGTGGTTCCATTCCCATTGAGGGCCCAACTTGGTGCCCTGGAATGTGTCTTTTCCTGTAGGGGGCGTCAGGGGACGAGGGCTCAAAGGGTATGGATACTGGGTTCCCCAGCCTCCGTTTACTGTAGTTATTATGGGGAATCCGTCAGAGCCCCAGGTAATCGGAGCGAGAACTGGGACTCTGCCTCCGGGGTAGCTGTCGACAAAGGCCATGTAATACCAGTCCCCT
The DNA here is from genome assembly GCA_014281905.1 of Aspergillus hiratsukae. NCBI lineage: Eukaryota > Fungi > Ascomycota > Eurotiomycetes > Eurotiales > Aspergillaceae > Aspergillus > Aspergillus hiratsukae. The sequence continues at coordinate 23,196 of JACBAD010002056.1, forward strand.
GATGGAGTATCAACAATGCCACCCTGTATGCTGTCAGTTCCATACGTCTCTTGAGTATAGCAGGGGCACATACCTGGTGTGGCACACCACCTCCGGTAATAGGCGTTGCAATGTCCTTCAAGAGTAGTTTCTGAGTGTACGGGCCCCAAGGGCTGCTCGCCTTCAGAACATACTCAGCATTGGCAGGGAGAGTGACGAAAATGTAGTATTCGCCATTGATTTTATAGAACCGCGAGCCCTCAAGGGGTCCAATTGTGGATGTGAAGACCTGTTGCGTTTTCACCTGACTGAGCCCGTTGGAAGAGAGCTGAACGACGGAGATGGTAGTCCTTCCGTACGCCAAATACATTGTATCATCATCATCGATGAGCAAGCCGGAATCGTAGTAACAGGCATTGATAACACCACTCTTTGTCCAGGGCCCTGTCACCGATGGAGCAGTGTAGATATACGTAGTGCTGAACTGGATGCACCCGATCCAGTACCACAAGCCATTGCTCTTACTATATCTGAGTGTCGAAGCCCAGATACCTTTGACGTAGGCCTGGCCCCCGTCGAGGTTATAGATGGAGCCCCAGTCCAATGTAGGCACAGAATGTCCGATAAATTCCCAGTTGACTAGATCGTACGACTGAAGAATAGGAGCACCGGGAGAATAATGCATCGTTGACGCGGAATAGTAGAATGTATTGTCCACTCGGAAAATATCGAGATCAGCCAGGTCCTCCCACAGGACGGGCTGGTTAAAATTTGCGCCTAATGCAGCGGCCATGAAGAAAAAGGCGCATATAATTCCTTGCATCTTGCAACTAAGTTTGAGCCTGAGGTTTGGTCTTGTGAATCACTTGATACGTCCGCTGTCCCCATTTATAACCTCTGCAGCATCTTCTGACAGGACAGGGATCTCGGTTGACTCCACTTGCGAAAGAACCTCTATTTACCGAGATCCCTGCCATTAACCATGCATGTTAGGCACTTCAAGTCTCGTACTCTGCGGTGATTGCAGCGGTGACGAGTACATGCCAGGCCAGGAGCCTTGGCAGAGCTAAAGGACATCAAGCCTGAAATGGAAGACCATAAGTGCGGAGTATGCATCGATCAGCAATAATAGCAGGTTATAGTCTAGCAGTTCGACGAAGAAGTTTCAGCTGAGATTTCCAGTTCATTGCTAGCATGTGGAGTCTCCGACACTGACGGACCGTCTTCCCGAGTAGCCCGTCTCCATACAAGCGCTTTTCCAGACCTTCAATATGCAGGACAGGTATTGCGCGGTAGATACTTGTCTAGCTTCTTAGCCGAAGTAATCTCTGTTTAATTTACTGGAAGCAGTCAGCAATGCTTGGCCCCCGCATCTTAGAGTCCGGGGAAAAGGGCCCGTGGGTGCGACGATTCCAATCGCCTCCCTCAGCTTAAATCATGAGATCGATATCTTCAGCCCAATGTAACTTCGTCCCGGCGTATTTGTCTGTGCCTTTGTCTTCCTGGACGCCGACTCCGGATAGAATTGAGCAAGGGCCAAACTCCGCTTCGAATCCTAACTGATGAAACTCAGAACCTACCGGATTGTTGGAACTACCACTGACCTAGTTTTGTTTATGCACCCTGCAGCAGAAGGGCATATGCATCAATTGGTTGGACTGTTGACTCAAGCAGTTAGCTAGTAGAGCTTCTCCAAGATACTCAAGGATTCCCCGCAAAATGCCGGGCCCTGCGAGTGCCTAGCGGACTATACCTCAAATACCGCTCGGGACTGGCCATTCAGATTGAGATACTAGTGACAATGGTTATACTGAAGATTATGCGGGGTCGTCGAGGGCAAATCATTGCCGGGAAGCCTGGTATTGATTTTAGCCGAAAGACATCTACCGTCATATTCGGCTGTCGGCTAATATCCGGTCTGCAGCATCCCAAAAGGACCCAAACAAGATATTATAGGTTATTGTGCTTCAAAGCGTTGCATTGATTTAGCGATTATCTGGTGGAGTGCATCATCTTGCTTCATGTTGTCGGCACCTGTTGATCATAGCCGATGCAGAAGGAGGCCTTTTGTGCTTTAAAACGGGCGGTCGTGTCGATATTTCGTGCGCATCTGAGAGTATCATTAATAGCAAGATCTCAAGTTCGGATAAGTTTTACTGCGACGGTAGAAATCCACGATGAGAGCTATAGGGGTCACACTTCTCGGACTGGCACTGGCCGTGCAAGCTCAGCAACCGCTGTATGCCCAATGTAGGTCAATATACCATCGTTCTCAAGGCTTGAATCATTACTAACTTAACATCAGGCGGCGGGAATGGTTGGACGGGCTCGACTCAATGCGTTGCTGGCGCATGCTGCAGCTCTCTGAACCCCTGGTACTATCAATGTCTCTCTGGCAACTGCATGCCCAGCACGACTAAGACAACCACCACTACACGCACGTCGGTAACAATCACGACAAGCACGTCCGGCGCTACGGCAAGCCTGCCTACCAGTTGGAGCTCGACCGATGCGCTCGTCGGTCCCAAGAACGACGGCCGCAATATTGCGGGCATCAAGGACCCCTCTATCATAGAGGTTGACGGCACATACCATGTTTTCGCCAGCACTGCTCAGGAGTCGGGCTATAATCTAGTGTATTTCAATTTCACCGACTTTAGCCAAGCGGGAAATGCTCCCTTCTTCTATCTTGACCAGAGTGGGATCGGGACAGGCTATCGCGCTGCGCCTCAGGTCTTCTACTTCCAGCCGCAGCAGCTGTGGTACCTGGTCTTCCAGAATGGAAATGCTGCCTACTCCACCAACAAGGACCTTAGCAATCCGGCTGGGTGGTCTGCCCCCAAGAACTTCTTTAGCAGCGTTCCTAGTATCATCACTCAGAACATCGGCAACGGCTACTGGGTGGATATGTGGGTTATCTGCGATTCATCTAATTGCTACCTTTTTTCTTCTGATGACAACGGCCACCTCTACCGCTCCCAAACAACTCTGAGCAGCTTCCCTAACGGCATGGGCAACACAGTCATTGCACTCTCTGACTCAAATCCACACAACCTCTTCGAAGCATCCAATGTATACCACGTCAACAATGAGTACCTCCTCATCGTCGAAGCCATCGGCAGCGATGGGTATCGCTACTTCAGGTCATGGACGGCACCCTCTCTGACAGGCACATGGACTGGGCTCGCGGATACTGAAGCCAACCCATTCGCCCGCTGGAATAATGTGGTCTTCTCGGGGACTCCGTGGACCAAGAGCATCAGCCATGGCGAGATGGTGCGATCTCAGGTAGACCAGACCTTGACCATCAGCCCGTGCAAGCTCCGCTACCTCTACCAAGGTATGAGTCCGACGGCGACGGGTAATTATAATTCGCTTCCATGGAGGCTGGCTCTGCTTACGCAGACCAATTCTCCATGTTAGTTGGACATCAGGGACGGTCACTTGGTCGTGCTTGCGGAAGGATAACCGAGTGGCGAAATTGGCAGCGAATTTCTTAAAGTCTAAGTCCCAATTTCTGTAGCTATCACCGGATTACCGTGATACCGTCAGAGCCCCACTAACGAAGGCTGCCTCTGGAGCTGTCCACAAAGGTTATGTACTTAGTGAATATTGATACCTCTAAATGTGCGTATAGACATCAAGCCTGTAGATGTATTTCATCCGATATCTTAGTACTAGTGCCCTCCTGGCCAACGACAAGCTTCTGATCTATAGTGCTTAATTGTACACCCGAAATAGAACCATGGAGCTAGCAGCTCTTCAATTTTGTCCCTTGATGCCCCTACTCTCTCCCAATACCCGTTGCTGCTTCTCCATCCGCTTCCTCAGGTAATAGCTATAGCCCATCAAGGCGACAATCCCAAGGTCCACCGCGTAGAACAGATACTGGAGCCTCCGGTCGCAAACTGACTCCTCACTCCACCGGCCACATATTTGATAGGAGAGGATCAAGAAGGCGAAAATAAATAGCAAAGTCCTGTTCATTATCTTAGGGACGACTACTGTGTATATGTGCCTGGACTTACTTGAAGATGTGTCGAGCAAAGGGGGCTATGAGATACTGGACGATTGGGTCTCTGGGGTAGGAATCAACTATTGAACAAAGAGGTGAAGTAGGGAGCTCATAATCTGATGATCTCTGCATAGCAGGTGCTGTATCTGATATGGCTGGCATGATTGTGCGTTAGTCGAATTGTTGGCAAGTGTAGGAGAGTGACTGGATGAAAATATATGAGCTTCAGATATCAGGCAACTACATTGATCTCTGCCTGCCTTTTTCCCTAACCAATAATAGCTGATTTTGACGGTTGAATGTCTCATGCTTGTGTGGGCCCTAGATTGGTACTAGGTGCGCTAGCCCTAGTGTGTCTCTGTATCGCGATGCTTACCGGGAAGGCCGCATATGCCGCCGACATTCTGGCCATCGTTGTCCTAGGTCTCTCGAAGATCACCACCTGCATGTTCTACGAGGTGCTCTTCTGGCAAGTCCAGAGTTCCCTAATCCGAGCAGTCCTTGGGGGAGTGGTCGTCTGGACATTGGCGCCTATCATACTGCAATCAGTGCGTTGTAGTCCAGATCCATGGAACGACATCAGCGCGCAGTGCAAGGAGCTTGTATGATCCTAGCCTTCCTCAGTACAGATATACACTAAGTATTCACTAGCTTCCCCGGTAGCAAGCCATCACCGCGACAGACATCATCATCGAGGTCCTGCTGGTCCTCTATTCCGCGCTAGCAATATACAAGGTCCGGATATCCACCAAGAAGAAATTCTTGTGCCTCTGCGCTTTGGGTAGTCGAGTTATGTGAGTCGCTCTCCGGCCTCCTATTCATGATCCTTCCTCTGACTTTGATCGTAGCCTCGTGCCCCTCACAGCCATTCGTTTCCCTATACCCGAGCTCAAATTGAGTCCGAGCATCCCGTCCTCCGGGGAGCCTTTGCCACGGTCAGAACCGAGCTATACCTTGCCACGATCGTCCTCTGCTTGATATCCGCCTCTCTCAAATCATTCATGGTCGTCTCTGTATATGGAAATGGATTCGCATACACAGAGAGCGCCTCTCAGTCGGGTTCCAAGTCGGGGGTACAAGTGTCAACGGACACAATTACCCGCAAGATCCGGCGCCGGACATCGGCCGGGGCCAGTCAGCTTAGTCGCTGGGAACTGGTGCAGGATACGTCGGCCAAGCAAGCCGGTTCCAACCAAGGGCTGAGGATTATGAGAACTGTGCAGGTTGGCATTCAAGCCGAATCTATAGAACTTGGGAATGGCAAGGTGCCTCCAAGTCCAAGCACGGATTGTCTGATAGACATGTCGTTTGAGAGCATTCATATATTCAAGTTATATGTCGTCTTTCTAGTGAACTATACACTCATAATAGTAATGCAATGGGACAAAATGACCTGCATTCATGTCAAATTATATTTGGAGAAATTCACGAGCCACAGCCCTACATACAAGCCATATGCGACAGCCGGAAGTCTATCCACATCATTTATTTCTAGCCCAAAAGCAGACTACAATTATCGACTTATTACTTCAATTGACTTTAAGGCTTATATCATGTTGCTCTCGTATATTAACTACCCGCGCCGCCTCAATGATGGAACGGCCTTTAGCACGGGCGAAGTACCGGGTATTGCCCGGCTTACCGACGCCTCCTTCGGTGGTATATCTCTGCAGTCCCCCGGAGAATTGAAGCAATTTCAAAGACACTGGCCCTATAGTCCACCACGCAGAATGCATTGGATAGTAAAAGCTCTTCAGCTCTTAGCCTTTGCGGCTATGACAACAACATCACTAGCAAGTCACTGCCCGCAAGATTCGCCAACAGCCAGAACAAAAACCGGAACCCTGTGCGGCGTGCGTCTGCCTTCATTCTCCCAAAATGCGTTTCTGGGTGTCCCATTCGCCCAGCCGCCGGTCGACGACCTCCGACTGCGGCATCCTGTTCCCTACAATAAGCGGTACAGAGCGTACCCTGCCACAGCGCAGCCAGCTAACTGTCCAGGATACGCCGGCTTCGATGTCGGTATTGGTCCGTTGAGCGAGGACTGTTTGTACCTCAATGTTATTGTCCCGGACAATGCTCCTGCTTCCCCGAAGGGACGGCTGCCTGTGCTCGTTTGGTGCGTTGGTTTTTCAGTGACTCTGAGCAGGAGTGGTATTGACCAAGACAGGATCTACGGCGGCGGCTTCACAGCCGGCGGCGTCGCGGATCCCAGATACAACATGCCGTATATCGTGCAGCAGTCCGCAGCAATCGGCAAGCCCATCATCGGCGTGAGCATCAACTACCGCGTCGCCGGGTGGGGGTTCCTCGCGTCGAAGGAGGTTCTCGCCGCCGGCGTAGCCAACATCGGGCTATATGACCAGCGGCTTGCGCTGCGGTGGATCCGCGAGAACATCGCGGCGTTTGGAGGCGATGCGGAGAAGGTTGCTATCTGGGGCGAGAGCGCGGGGGCGTTTAGTGTGGGGTATCATCTTGTGGGGTTTGACGGGGATAATGAGGGTCTGTTCCGTGCGGCGATTATGGATAGTGGGACGATGCTTGGTCCTGCGCTTCAGGATGCGGAGCTGATAGTGGCTGAGGATGGGCTCCAGGCGATGTATGATAATGTTACGGAGACTGTTGGGTGTAAGGGTGCGGATGATTCGCTGGCGTGTTTGCGGACGGTGCCGTACGAGGTACTGTTTAAGGCGTTTGAGCCGCAGATCTACACGCCTGTTATTGACGGGGAGTTTATTACGCGCAAGCCGAGCGAGACGCTTGCGCTGGGCAAGGTTGCGGACGTTGCGGTGCTGGTTGGAGCGAATACGGATGAGGGGACGGCGAGTTTTTGGGGTCCAAGAGGGACGCTGAATACCAATGCCGATGTGGCTTGGTATATCCGCACGCTGAACGGCGGCGGATTGAGCGCCGATGAAGTTGCGGAACTACTGGCTCTTTACCCTGACGATCCTGCGCAGGGTTGTCCGTACGGCACTGGCACCGAGCGGTTCGCCAGTCAAGGCTGGATGTACAAGCGAGGCGCGGCCATCGCAGGCGACATCTTCGTCCATGCTGGCCGGCGCGGTTTGGCGGAATACTATGCACGTCAAAACACCGCAAGAAACAAGCATCAACAGAAGCCGGTGCATAGTTACCGGTTCGACCAGCCGCCCTGGAACGGGGTGTTGGAGCTGATTGCGACGGTGCCGCCGGTTTACAGCACGCACTTTGCAGAGCTCATCTTTGTGTTTAACAATCCGTCGCGGAATCTGTCCAACTATATAGGACCATATCCATCATACCATGAACTGTCCAAGTTCATGTCCCGGTCTTGGGCCTCTTTTGTGCATGATTTGGATCCCAACGGGCATGCCGTGGACGGAGCCCCATATTGGCCACGATATGAACTGTCGCAACCGAAGAATATCGTGTTCCGCACCGTGGACAAGGTCAATGGGAAGGGGAGCTACGTTGAAGAGGATACCTATAGAGAGGATCAGCTGAAGTGGTGGAATGCGCACTGGTCTGCTTTGAGATGTTGATCTTCAGCTGTATTCTGTTCTTCAGATCCAGTGGACTAGTCTAGCTCTAGCTAAGCACTGGGCTAGTAAGACACTATGACGACGCCCCACGCACGGAAAGAGCTGATGTGCAGCTGAAAAGTGTCCCCCGCATCACTATAGACGTATCCATTTCTGCTGCACGTGGACTATCTCTAGATTCTACTTGGCTGGTCTATGATCACATCACTACCTACCGTAGGAGCCTGCGTGTCACGCAATTGCACCTCCCAATTGCTCTATATAAACCACATCTGTCAAGGCAATACCATCTTGTGATTTTCCTCCACACTCAAACACTCAATCCTAAATAACCAACATGACAATCCCCAACTACGGCGTCTGGGCCGCCCAGCCAACGCACTACACAGCCCAGACCGAAAAACAAGACCCCAAGTCCCCACACATCTACCTCTACTTCCGCGACGACACCAGCAGCAGACAGCACCAAGCCGCCATCAATGTCAAATCCACTGACAAAGACACCCGCCTCGTCTTCTGGCTGAACCGCGACTTCTCTCATCCAATCACCCAGTCCCTATCTGACCTCGATGGAGGCTTCACCCTCCTTAACACCGACAACGCCCCGCTGCAAGGCCTGGACTTTATCCGCACAGAAGGCCTGGTCGATATAAACGCAGGCAAAGTCCTCCCGCACGATATCCCCGGTCCGAACAACGACATCCTGGATTCCCTCGATCCGATCCTCTCCGACGCGATTTCCGAAAAGGCACGGATGTATATCTTTGGCTCGTCGTATGGGACGGGCATCCACGACGTGCATATGAACCAGGGCAGTCTGCCGCGGTTTGAGAACGGGGTGTATGAGGATGGGGCGCTGCTGTTTGAGTTTGGGGATGGGCATTGGGAGGCGGTCTTTTTGGCGTTTGCGTCGCAGCGCATCCCGACGGATGACAATGGGGAGGCCGTGCAGGGGAGTCAAGAGTTGGCGGTGATTTTGGGGGGTGATTAATAGGAGTAAGACCGGTCATATTCGGCATTCTTCTTTGATCGTGATGGTGGTGGCCAGTTGGCAAAGCTGGAGGACTTGCAATTGCAGTGGATGGAGAGTGTCTAGTACAGATGTTCCTGCGTTGATAAAAATCCAATTGACTTGTAGTTCAGTCTTCATGGGACAAGAAAAGTTGCAAGTTTTAGCTGCTTCACGCCACCTCAAGAGTGAATGGTTGCGTGGCATTATGCTGGACACGTCTATGTAGGCATTCCTTCATTCCTTCATGAATGGTAAATGCATGTGTTAATGTGAGAATTCTATGCGCTCCATCCGCCTGCTGTATTGTTGGTGAACGACTGATCCATCTGTCAGTCATCAAGGCTGGTTCATTCGAACAACCACAGCGACGGGCCGGACCTGAGACTTTCGCCAGATTCGAAAGATCGATAATGGCGGAGATATGGAGAAACCTCTGTGCAAATGCAAGATGTTTCATATGATGAGCCTCTGCACTCACGAGCCCACCTCTGTTGTTGAAACCTCAAACGTCCGATGCACGCCGATACTAGAGATAGCCCGCATAGGCACCGACGACTTCCCGGTCAGCTGCTCCGTGCTCGAAGTCGTAAAATCCGAGGCTCCGACTTCGTTTCTCCCCGCCGAAATCGTGGTTCCAAGGTGGACGTCCTTGGGATTGCGCTTGCGGTCATGGTGGGAATTGACGTTACTTTCAACGTCACCCAGCGGGAACTGGTGCTGGCGCTTCCTACCCTGGCCGGAGGAGTCGAAGACGTGGTAGGAAGATCCCGTCCGGCTGTTTAAGACGCGGAAGAGAGGGCGGACGGTGGCGAGGCTGCCGGCTGTGATGGCAAGGCCGGTTTCGATGTTGGACCAGATTGCGATCTGCGTTGTTAGTATTCTGTATTCTTCAGAATGACTGCTGCATAGCTCACCTGGACAGTTGCATCTATATCCAATCAGTGAGCTGTAAGAATGCGATAGTTGAGATGACTTACAGAGGAAATCCTGATCGCGGATGGTTTGGACGAATGGAATGCGGATTATAATGGCGACGCTTGCTCTGGCAAGGATTAATACTCATCTCGATCCTTGAAAGGGAGCAGGCAACAGGGACTTACATGCATGCCATGCCCAGGAGACCCGCCACGGCGATCTTGGTCCGCTTGTTCATCTGCAGATTGCGCACGAGCAAGATAGGCAGCAGGCCGACAGTGAGATCGAAAATCGCCGAAGTCGCGCTGAAAAGGTACAGCGTGATGATGATCTCATCCACATATCCGCATTTGCCGTCCGTGTCGCCGCGCATCCGTGTCCAGAAATAGGAAACCGGTGAGCATTGGATCATCATGTAGATGAAGAAGACGATGCCAACAATGACGGTCAGCACGGTGACTGCGTACATGATCCGCCTATGAGCTGGACGCACCATGACACGCAGCAAGAAAATGGCGACTGATATTTTGCAGAGAATGGACGCGACGGCGTAGCCAATGTCGCAGAGGAACCAGTACTGAGACGTCAGTCGAGGTCGAGCCATTTGAGGAAAGTACAAACCTCCATAGCGACTGTTCTGTTCTTTGGAGTCAAATCGACAAGGTGCTTTCCTGTTCCCCAGAGAGAGCCTCCGATCATGCATCCGCAGAACATGACATAGAATAACTGAGAAGTCAGCATTGCCTTCATTCCAAGTCTCGCAGCGAAGAATACCATAGACACGATCATGACTGTATCATCCCAGCCAAACGCCTTGACAATGCACAGGCGCACATAGCATCGCAAGATGACCGCGATGCTGGCCACTGTTAGAAAAGCGGCCGCAACACCACAGACCGCGGCACTTTCATCCACCATGACGCGATGCAATTGATGCAATTGAAGTAAAAAATGACTGCGCTGGATTGAGATAGATGTGCGCACCTCACTGAGTGAACTGCAGCTGGATCATGCTAAAGTTAGCGACAGAGAAGGCCCTTTTGAATACTACCGGACCCAAAGGTCCGCGGTAGGATTTAGGTTTTTGCGCGGATTGATGCGATGGAAGATCTGACCCTCGTACCATGTTTGAACTCGCCCATTTTTCGGGTTGCCACCATAGCCGTTTGCATGACTTGTCGACTCTATCTGACGATGGCCTAAAGTGGGCCCTCTCAGCTCATTCCCATGGTTAAGCCCCGATCTACCTTTTATGACCACCACGGCGTACTACGACTACTCCGATCAGATCCGCAATGTCCTGAATCCTGACCACTCAAGCTTTCTCTTCCACGTTGCGATTGCCCTATAATCAAGCCGTTAGTCACATATGGGCTGTAGGCTGTAGCTGAACGGAGCTGACGTCCGAGAACCACAGCTGCTGAATCAGGAACTGTATAATGATGCTTCACTCTGAAGCTCTGCGAATGCGAACCATGGTTTGTCTCTCTTCTCGGCTGTGGAATCGGCTGTTCTTCCGCTTGAGAATTGGCACATTCGGGGTAGAGGACGATCACTGATCTCTAGAGGTGATCAAGGCAATGGTCCTTTGTTAGGTTTGAAGTTGGAATAGACTCGGGTAGGGGTTAATAGACTGTGTACTAATCCTGCATCAGGTAAGATCATAGGCATCCTTTTCAAGGTGTACGGGAATTGAGGTTGAGATACAGCCCTAGTTTTTTACAAGACCATAGACCCATTGGTCGCCATTCAAAGCTTATCTGCCATTCGAGAAAATGCATGAGGAACCCATGATCGAATGAACCCGAGGTACAAATGCGAGAATTAAACCTGATAATGAGGTACTTGGACCTTTGGCAAGCAGATCACCTATTTTTCCGCCCATCTTGGTCAACCATGGATGCAACCCCCGCACGCGATACTCAATCTCGGGTATATGGGTCTCAAAACGTGGAGATGGCAAAACTGAGTGATATATGGCGTATCTTCAAGGGATTACTCAGGCTCTTCTTCCTCTTCTTTGCAAATTGGGAAGCCTCTGCAACAGCATGATTTCCCTTTTCGGAGAATGTAATGACATAAGCAAGTCTGACCGTCTGATTGGCCCGCTCGGCTATGACATCATTGATATCTGCACTAGACCCAATCGGGCGGTAGCTTGTATACAACCCTACAAAAATAGAGCAGAGGCAGGGGATATGAGAGACTTAGCGAGTAGCGCTTACACATGGAGTACCTTAGCTGCTGTTTGTTGATGATATTGACGGAGTGGAAAGGGATATATGGGGGATTTCCCTCCTGCAAACCTCGTTGCGTTGATAGCTCGTGAACAAGGTAGCAATTAGCATTGGATGCAGCATCTCAGCAGGTAAGTAAATGATTGTTAGGTCTGCCCTATGCAAGGTGCTAATGATACTGCAGTCAAAATGGCGGAACTCTCCAAAGAAGCAATCATTCTCATTGTTATCGTCGGCTGCGTTGTTTCGGTCCTTATCGGCTACTCCATCCATTATATATCCACGAACGGCTTCCGCGATGACGAGACGGAGAGGGAAATGGGGTATGAGCAGAAGGAGTATATGCGGGGTTTGCGGTTGAAAAATATGGAGATACTCGCTCGGCAGGCTGGAGTGAAGTACTCGAGGGGTCCTTGACGGGGTCGGTTGGGAAGTGTGTCGCAATGAGGACAGACCTGCTGGACAGGAATCGTCTGACGCATTTGGAGAGAAGGTTGTCATTATGATGTTCATGTCATGAATATAGTGAGAAGCATCTGGGATTGACATGAGCGCTCAGACGCTCTACTTAAATGGCGATCATATAGAGCCATATCAATAGTCAATCGGGACAATATCATGGACCATCCGCCAGGTCTTTGTATTCTCGTCGAATCGATTGCGAGAAAACTTCAAGTAGATCTGATCAGGACCCCGATTCCATTTGGAGATGTCCAGATCGCCCAGTGGCCAGGGATCGTCTCGCGGGCGAAAGACACAATAGCCGTGGATTCGAGACTCCTCTGATATCAGTCCCGCGAGTGGTATTGTTGTTTCGCTTTCACTCATTGCATATTGTCCTTCTGAAACGCTGGACGTCAGAGTAGTATCGTCGTACCTAGTACTTTCTCCGTATGAACCTGCACATTCAGGGTGACCTGATTCTTCCAATCGCATGAAAGCTTCCGCCAATGTCGCACCCGGCGGATACTTGTACAACCCTTGCACTGGACGTGCCTTTCTCAATAGTTGCAAGGCTCTTCGGCGTAGGCACGGGTCACGGCATTTAATCGCCGTCAGGAAGAGCGAGAGACCAGGTCCCATCTCAAATGTGAATGGCGGTTGTCTGCCATTCGGGCCAGACGAAGCTTCGAGGTGTACAGAGGACTGTTCAACAATGAGCCGAAATTGGGGAAGATAGGCGTCGTATGCGGTCTCCAGCTGCTGGGTACAAACGGTGGTGATAATGAATGTGGCAGCGTGGAAGGTGAGTAAGAGAGACGTCACGCTGCTAGGAAGTTCTGACGGATCAGACGAATTGACCAAGTTGGTGTAGGCGCGGTGCCAGGCTGCCAGCCGGTTCTGGATATCTTCTTGTTTGTTCTTGAACGCTAGCGGAATGGGAACTTCGTGGCCTTTGATCGCAGAATGCTCCTCAACGGTGCGCTGGAAGATCATGCCCTCTGCAGCCAGAGCCGTCATTGCGAGACGGACCGAGCCGAGAGAGGAAAATGTGTTTCCTGTAAGACTCTGCATTTCGTCGAGTAAGCCACTGACAGGAACGCCTGAAATGCTCAGCGCGATCGTGCCAAGCCGTAGGAAAATAGGGATGATCGTGTCTTCCAAAAGGGTCGTGTCCGGACAAGAGCCCATCCTAGTCCTGCCTGCCCGGAGCTCAAATATGAGGCCGACCCCCTGTTGATACAGTCGTAGAGCCTCTTTCACGCGCCCCTGCAGCGTCTCTATGCAGATGAACAAGATGCAGCTAATCAGCGCTACATGGATGTCAACACTGCCCCGGTCAATTTGTCTGCGCATATTGGCCAACGAGCGCGAGTACCATCGCAAGGCATCACTGTGGTTAAGACGCAAGATCTGACTATTGGTGTCGTCTTGCCTCAGCCAGACAGGATCGAAGCACGGCTCTGGACTCTCAAAAAGAGCACTGATGGCGTTGATGGCGTCCCACACCGCAGGCTCACTCCGACATACCTGGGGAACAACACCGCCCCAGAAGTCCATGTCTAGCTCCCCGGCAATGAGTGACGCAGCGTATTGAGAATAATGTGCAAAAGCCCGCCGCTCTCGCCATACACTATTTGGCGAGAGCGACAGCGGGCGGTCCAGTGCCGGGAGCATGCTAGACGTCGAGGCATGATGTGGTGGAGCAGGGCTACTGTATTCACACTTGCGTCCTGTGCTGGTACATCGAATACAGCTGGGCCTTTCCTCTCCGCATTTCACTTTACGAATTCTGGGACGGTCAGTGTTGGGCTGAATGACTGGGGTCATCGTGGAATCGCACTTGCAAGTCTTACATCCGTTCCGCGAGCGAATTGGGCCGGTGGGTGTTTCAGCCAAGCAGATCTTCCTACCTGTCATTGTCCATATATCACCTTTAAGGGATAGATGAGTCGTCGGGATACTGACTGAAAATGCCAGATTCAGCTGTTCTTGAGAACAAAAAGACTAGAGCCGATAGGGTTAGTGTCGTTGCTGGACTGCTATTTTTAGTCTCCTATTCCAGTTGACATTCAACATTGTTCATAGTGAGTCTGGCTTCTCATGCTGGAAGAGTTTCCTGGGACTGACATTCTGACTTTCAACAATATAATGTATAGAAATCTAATATGACTACGCCGAAAAGGTGTTCGGAAAATGTCCTCATCAGTCTGGGGTTACATATCTATAATCATAGCGGTATTATATATTTTCCTGGTCCTGAACACTGTACAGCAGCAGTAGCACTTGCTGCCTCTCTTGTGCGCTGCCAACTATTGGAGTCTAAGAGGAGTCGACCGAACTCCCGCAGATTAAGATGTCCAGTTCCTTTGTTGAGAACTTCAGTCATTCTATGTCAATCATGTCAGACACTCAGACTAAAGAAGTCAAAATCCAGACAGATATTCCTTACATAATGGCATTTGTTGTCCGTGTTTGCTTCATCTCTTTAATGAGCATTTAACATGATAGTCAAGGTATAGGGCATTATTGGGTGACGTTGTCATGTTATTCTTTACCCCACACCACTAACGTAAGAGAAAGTATAAGCTTGCAGATCCGGGGTAAGACGCTCGTCGTCTAGAAGCAGACTCGTATCTGACTGCATGTAACTCCCTAATTGAATGTTACATTGGAAGTAAGCGTGGGGGTCATCTCCAACTTTCTTAACCGTTCACACAACAGCCAAGAAAGGATAATATCATCATCACATCTCATAGTCCAAGGGCAATCACAAAAACCACCGAAACTCCCTCGCCTTAGGCCCATCCCTCAACCTCTCCGTCGGCACCTCCTGCGCCCGCAACCGCACCCCATCCCTGCGATCCCTCCTCTTATTATCAACCCACATATAACACCCCAGCAAGGCCGCCAGACACGCCCCCGTGGCGCCAAACGCCGCAACCGTGATCAGCGCAGGCATGTACTTGGGCTTATCCTTTGCGCGGAATACATTGCTGCTCACCAGCCCCATGAGATTCGCCAACGGCACCCCGGTACTCGTCAACAGCACGCGGCGGTTCTCGTCCGCGATGTTGTTGTTGTACCAGGTGCTCAGCAGGACGGAGGGCGCGGACGTGCCCCAGGTCATCATGAAGGTTGCGAAGTAGGCGAGCCGGATCTGGGCCTGGACGTCGTCGATGGAGGCGAAGATGATGAAGCCGGTGAATGTCAGTAAAAACCCCAGGACGATGAATGGGGAGCGGAGGCGGACGGCGTCGGAGCAGAAGGCTAGGATGAGGAGCATGACTGCGCCCGTGATGTTGGGGGCGACCGTGTAGAGGT
This sequence comes from Aspergillus hiratsukae, assembly GCA_014281905.1. NCBI lineage: Eukaryota > Fungi > Ascomycota > Eurotiomycetes > Eurotiales > Aspergillaceae > Aspergillus > Aspergillus hiratsukae. The sequence continues at coordinate 38,643 of JACBAD010002056.1, forward strand.
TTGTTTTGACGGTGGAGTAGCCCAGGCGCTGGACGATTTGCGGCATGAAGAGCGCGACGCCTTGGATGGGGACGCCGAGGCAGATCTCGATGCAGAGGAAGGCGTAAGTGGTGGGGTGCTTGAAGATGGCGAGGGCTTCGCGTAGGCGGAACTTGTCGTTGACGACGGCGCTGGAGTCGACCTGGATACGGTGGAAGGCGAGGGCTTTTTCGTCTTCGGAGAGGAATTTAGCTTCGGCGACGCTGCGGGGGAGGTACCAGAAGGCGAAGATGGAGAAGAGCACCGTGGCACCGCCTTCGATGATGAAGAGGTAGCGCCAGTTGTGAATGGAGGAACCCTCGATCTGGAAAACGCCGAAGGCGATCAGGCCCGAGAAGGCGTTGGCGATGTTGGAGGCGGCATAGAAGATGGCCAGCCGGCGGGCAAGCTCGCCGCGTCGATAGAATGTGGTCAGGTAGTAGATGACGAGCGGGAAGAACGGAGCTTCGCACATGCCCAGGAACCAACGAAGAGCAAAAATGCCGCCAAAGTTCGTTGTTGATGCGGATAGAAGGGTGAAGGAGCCAAAGCAGAACATGAGGATGGGCAGGACGCGCGCCGGACTGTAGCGTTTACCGAGCATCGCACCGGGAGGTGCAAAAATCACGTACGGGATGAAGAAGATGGACAGCAACAGGTTGTATTCGTTGGGTTTGAAGTTGAGATCTACATCATTAGTTCAATGTCTTGATGGGGGATGAGGACTTACCCGTGCTCAATCCATCTGTCTCTGCGTTTCCCAGGTTTCCCTTATCCAGTGCATTGAAGAGATCTGATCAATCAGTATCACAATTTGCCATAAAAATGGGAAAACTCACACATCACGGCGAGAACAGGAAGTAATCGCAGGTCCAACCGGCGACAGAGAGCCCTTTCGGCCTTGTGGTCGACCACTCGCACAACATCCTCCACCACTCCGGGTGCAGCGCCATAATTCTTCAGGTCGCCTCTTTCGTGAATAGACTCATTTTCAGTGGGTGTTTTTGTATCATCTCGGGTTGTGTCGGACACAACATTCGACGCCATGATCCTATCGATGGTGACAAATGTTCGAGACGGATGCTGGAAGATATACACCACTCGACGCAAGGGCTACACCGACTTTTCGGAGGGTTATCAATCAAGGAAATAGCCATGCAAGGGCAGTTAGATATATACCAGCACAATTGAATCATCGCTTATCATGTGCTTGCCCACAGGCAGAGTATCATCAGCGCTCGATGTTGAGATAAGCAGGTAGCATGGTGACACGGAACCCTTGAAGGTGTAACCCCCACGCTATTTCTCCGCATTATCTTCTTGAGAGATGATCAATGATTCGTTGAATAGCACGTAGATGAGGGGAAACTGGGTGGTTGGACGAAAGCGGCGATCATTGTAAGATGAGGTTGCATCCGTGAGGAGAAGTAGCACTATCTAACAGTAAGCAATGCGACTTGGCAGACAGCTTGTCTTATCTATACATCTATTGGTCTTCTTATCTAGTAGATACGATCATATATCATTGGTTCAATTGTATTACAGCTTCCTGTGCGGTGTACTAGTCCTTTGCTGAAGCGCAACTCTTCTTGATAAGTAATATTTAAGTCCACCTATAGCGGGCAGAGCAGCATACTTTAACTATGTACTGGACAGATACTGGTCAATTCAAGCATGGTCGCTCTGATAATAACTGCCACTCAGGATCGCAGACCGATTCCCAAATAACCAGCAACTAAGCCCTATCAAGATCTCTTCTCCTCTTAGCATCACTCTGAATCCACTCCTCCGCTCTGCCCTTCCACTTGTCCTCCCATCGCGACAGTGCAGGCCGATCCTGAACCACATCGTCACTCGCCCACTGCATCCTGGCCTGGTCCAGAGCCATGTCCGTCTCATTATCAGGGCAGACTATATAGAACGACCCCTTCTCCATTCCTTTGAGCAACTCCTCCGCCACCTGACTGGGAAACCATGCCCCCTCCATCTTCTTGACGCTAGACTCATCCGTAGGCCCGACATTCCCCATAAGACCGGTCCACGTCCACCCGGGAATTAGCAGGTGCACAGAGATACGAGCCGTGGCCGGATCCGACCGCAGATCATGGGCCAGATGCTCGGTCAGATTCTTGATGGCCGCCTTGGAGGCGTTGTAGGCCGGGTTGGCGGCTCCAGGCGGGTTAGTGATGCCTTGCTTGGAGCCGGTGATGACGATAGCCTTGGGAGTCGGCGATGAGGTAGTCAACAACGGGAGGAGAGTTTCGAGCCCGTTCAGAGGACCGAAGACGTTTGTGTCGAATGTCTGTTCCATCAGCTATAGCACAGATGCGGATGCGAGAGAGCCAACCTTTCTCCAGTAGTCAGCGTCAGCCCATGGTTTCAGCCGTCCTGACAGATCACTCTGTGCTTTGTGTGATTTGCCTGCATTGAGAACGACAAGATCGAGGTCGTTGAATGTCAAGCGGATCCGGGTTGTGACGTCCTTCCAGGCAACCAGGTCACCAACGTCGATGGTGTAGATCTCTGTCTTCAAGGAGGAGTCGAGGGCAGCTAGCTCGTTTTTGGCTTTTTCCAGATTGGCCGTGTCGATATCGAGGAGCGCCAGGTGCATTCCTTTGGAGCGGCATACTTTGGCGATGGCGAAGCCGACGCCGGATGCTGCGCCGGTAATAAGGGCGGTCCTCTCGGGTTGAAAGATGGCAGCCATTGTGCTGTTGTCGAAGAGAAAGTTGAGAAAAGGATCAGGGAGGGAAAAGGCCGCTGATATGTGATCCATCTTGTGCCCCGCACCGTCATCAACGGAAATAGCGGAGTTAGCCTTATCTTCTGGGCCATAGGTATCTGTTATATCTGGATCCAAGCCTCTAGAGATAAATGGTCTCAATATTGATCCGTGATACGCTCAACAAGTCAGGAGCAAAAAAGTGACCTTCACTTAGTGTTCGTGGATTGGATATGGGTTGATCCACAGTTCCACACCATGTCTGAACCAACCCATGCGGATTATGGGTTGGACCACCACCTCTCCAACCCACTCTCATATCCATGCGGGTTGGACTGCAGATAATGGATATATCAATAATACTGAGAGGTAGATCCTATTCAAGGTGCGAATTGGGTGGTTTGGACATGGATTCGTGGATTGGGTCAGCCAGTCTACCTTAACTCCACCCGAATCTCGCCAGCTAAGCTTCAACGACTTCCCCAGATGAATCAATGGCGGAATTCCGATTGGCGGGAATAGATATATCATGAGCTAGCTTCTCATTGATCCTCTGTGGATAGATTGCTCCAATTGAAGCTTCATTCTGCAGACCGACGCCATTTACCCGTTTAGCCTGTAGAGCAATCCGGGGTCAATCCGGGGAAATGGAGTGTCCTGACCATGCGTCTATTTAACATGCTAACATGCTGCTCCTCGACGAGGCCATTTTTGTAGTCTGGAGAGTGGGTGAAGTTGGCCGAACCGAAGCTCAACATGACTACGTTTCTTTCTCGTGCAGTCGCCGCTCTGCTTCTACTCCTCCAATTCAGCAATGTCTGGTCGTTTCCTCTAGAGTTATCGCTCTCTAGCAGAGATGCGGCTTCCAGCCGTAGATCTCACTGGGTGGATATTTGGACTACCATGCCGCAACTGGTCGAGCCGTACAATCTCCCTCCTGCTCCATACGTAAGTCCATCCTAACGTGCAACGACCTCATCTAATGAAGATAGAACACGTCGTCCTCCGTCTTCAACAATTCCACCATCCGTCAGACCATCCACGTCACGCTCGATGCAGACACCATCCGTCTGCGGCTTTCGAACGCCTTTGGGGTGAACGATCTGGCAATCACCAGCGTCGCGATTGGGCTTCCACTCGACCAAAAGACAGGAACGAGTGCGCTCCAACCAGGAACAAGCGAGAAAGTCCTCTTTAGCGGCAACGAACAGATCACCATCTCGAAGGGAGCACTGGCTGTCTCGGATCCCATCCATTTCCCTGTCAAGTCGCAGTCGACTCTTCTGATCGATATCTACCTCGCTCAGGGGCAGCAGGGCAATTTCATCACAGGCCATCCGGGAAGTAGAACAACCTCCTGGATGTCCTTTGGGAACTGGGTCGGGGCCAAGAACCTGACCGATCCGTCAGTGATGAGCGTGGATCACTGGTAGGCTCCGACTGCATACCACAAGGCATGACTAATGCGCGCAGGTACTTCATCAGCGCCGTCGAAGCGTCTCTCTCGTCCACCGCGGGCAGCTTCGCCATCATCGGCGACAGCATCACGGACGGCAGGGGCAGCGACACAAACGCCAACAACCGGTTCGTTCCGCCCATATCCCATATGACACGACTCTAGCTAATGGTGTGATACAGATGGCCCGATCTCCTCCTCGCCCGAATGCAAAAATCCAAATCAACCTCCTCAATCGCCCTCCTCAACCAAGCCGCCGGCGGCAACCGCATCCTCGCCGACGGCCTCGGCCCCAACGTCCTCAGCCGGCTTGACCGCGACGTCCTCGCCCAGTCAGGCGTGCGCTACGCCATGATCTTCGAGGGGGTTAACGACATCGGAGTCGCGCCCCCGGATCCCACCTCGCAAAAACTCATCGGGGATAGGCTGCTGGCCGCGTACACGCAGATCGCGACGCGGGTGCATGCAGCCGGCATCCCCATCTTCGGGGCGACGATTACGCCATTTGGGACGCCTGCCACATCAAACTATACGCAGCCGTATTCTAGTCCCGAACGGGAGAAAACGAGGCAGAGGGTTAATGAGTTTATTCGCAAGAGCGGGGTTTTTGATGCGGTGTTGGATTTCGATGCGATACTGAGAGATCCCCACGCGCCGGGGCAGTTGGCCGCGCAGTTTGATTCGGGGGATCATTTGCATCCTAATGTTAAGGGGTATCAGACTCTGGCGGATCGGTTTCCGGTGGAGGCTTTTGGGAGGCTTAGGGATTATTAGTGTCTGCTTCATTTGGTGGTGTATCTAGCTATGTGAATATGATCGTTATGGTACAAAGACGGATCCATTGCAATGGCTGTCCCATCCCTTGGGCGAAGTGAATACTGGAGCGACCCTGTTATCCAGCGCCAGGTTGATCAGCGTATTGCCTGTATACCGTTAGATCCGTCCAGTCCATCGAGATCGACTCATACTCACCATGGGGATTATATTCCCGCCATCCATACTTCCGCAGCCCACGGCGGGGATTTTTGGCAAAAGCAACCCATGCACCTAGCAATGTTAGTCCCAAGTCCGCTGAGCCTGGAATCCCTCCCCTACCTTGAATGTATCGGCTAGCTTCCACCTCCCGGCGAGTAGACGGAATACCCAGCGGGGACATGTTATACGTCCCAAACACGATAGGTACTTCGCCTGCCTTTGTCAGTCATAACAACACTAGCCAGATACGCTACGCACTTGAATGGTAGGCCCCAAGCCACGGCACCGGGCTCAGATTGCTCCAGTTGCCGTGGTACAGATACCTCCATGTCGGAATCCCTTGTTCGACTTTAAGTCTGTGGCCATTAGCTCAACGCAGAAACTGAGGAAACTTCCGAGACGTACAAAGCAGAGTGCTGAACAGGACAGTTGAACGTCGTCTGCGTCAAGGCAAACATGGCCGTCTCGTTGATCGACGCCGAGCTAAGATTGAACCACGCCGCGCCTTCGCGCACATTGTCGCCGATGAGAGCGGGCTAATATGTCAGACAGGCCAAATTCGTATCGAGAGACCTGTGTACGTACTACTCTTGCGCATTTACCCTGTTTAGCCCGCGCAGGGTAATCCGCAAAAACGGTGACGTTGTCTTGCACCGGAGCGAAATTGTACGAACCCGAGGACAGCTCGGTGAGGATTTGGCGGAATGGTTTCCCCTGCATGCAGCGCAGCGTTCCCCTACCGGATCCGCAGCCCAGGGCGGCCGATAGCTTATCCCAGTTCTGGTGGGTGAAGTCGGCGCTGGTGAGTATGTCTGCTGCGCCGGATTCGATGGCGACGGCGTGGACGAGGGGATTTTCGGGATACTACGCTTGTGAGTTATTTTACTGGAGAATGAGGAGAGCTTACAGCGTAGGTATACATGTCCACCGAAGCCGCGCCGGCCGACTGCCCGAATAGCATGATTCGGGAGGGATCACCGCCGAATTTCTCGATGTTATCGTGCACCCATTGGACAGCCAGTCTCTGCTTCTGTTAGACGTGCTGGTAAAAGGGATAACCGGACAAACCTGATCCAGAAGGCCGACGTTCTGCTCGTGCTCGCTCCAGGGGAGATCGGGAGAGTTGGGATACCCGAATACCGTTACGCGGTAGCTATACCATGAGTCCTGCACTGCAGTTGACTAGGATGCAGGTACCTACTTAAACGTCACAACAATAATATCCTCATTATCCTGGACAAGATTATTCCCATCGTAGAACGTAAGCGCCGTACCCCCCTGCACAAACCCTCCTCCGTAGATATACATCATCACCGCCTTCTTCCCCTTGGCTTTCTTATGCTTGGCCGCAGGCGCCCAGATGTTGATGGAGAGGCAGTCCTCGGACATGTCTGCTGTGTTCCACGGGTTATACGGCAACACGGTCCAGATCGACTCGTTCGAGAATGAGAACTGGCCTGGACACGGGGGCCCGAACGATGATGCGTCGAACACGCCTCGCATCCTGGTCTTGCGCACGGCGGGTGTGAAGCGGCGCTTCCCAACTGGTGGTTCGGCATATGGGATACCCAAAAATGTTCGGACTGTCTCGGCGGAGTTGTTGTAGAAGCCGTGGACGATGCCGCTGGTTGTTTCGACTTGGAGCTCGGAAGTCGAGGCCGCTGCCAAGGCGGAGCCTAGGAGACAGTAGGCGAGTATTTTCAGATTCATCGCGTTGCAGGTGTGGTTGCAGGGCCTTGTGGTAGTGGGAGACGAAGAGAAAGTCGTCATCGTCGGTTATTTTCAGTCCCTGCCTCTGTGGGGAATATTGTGGAGAATGAATGGATACCCCGCATGCCGAGGACGAAGGATCAAGGATACAATAGTCTATCTCTTTTCGGGTATTAGACTGCGGGGGGTTGCTGAGCAGAAGAGTGAAGCTTCACTCCGTTCCCGAAAAGGAAATAATCAGCAACCGCGGATGTCCGGCTCAGCGATTTTAGGCTGATATCGACTTGGCGGGGTTTTTGGATGGATATAAGCTTGAAGGTTTGGATTCATAAGGATAGCAGTGGATTCGCGGAAGATCTGTTCATCATTTGCCTGAGACCTCTTCAAGGCATCATGCTCCCTCTCGTGTTCGTACTAGGACATGGAGACTATGCCGTGGGGTAGGGAGATCAATGGTGCTTCAAAGGAGAAGCACAGAAGGTTTTTCGTTGTAGGCGGCATACCGATGAAGAATCTTCTTGATTAATATACAGCAATTGTACAACCGGCGGGGGCAAGGAGTTGCCAAACCGGGTTATCTACACCTGACATATAGGTCCAGATGCTATATACATCAGCTCCAGAAGACGACAACCTTACAACCGTCTTCGCTTAGCCACTCCCCTCTTCTTCAACGCATTCGCCTCTTCCCGTGCAATCGTCCTGCCAGGCCCAAAATCCGGCGTTCCACCCAACGTCCCAAACTCATCGCCAATGTAGTTGCTAGGCTTGACACCGGCCGCAAACGTCTTGTCCCAGCCGTCCAGAATGCCCTCCACAACCTTGATCCCAGCACTGTAGATGTTCTGCACCGCAGGCTCAAACGCACCCTGGTCCGCATACAGCAGATTATCAATCGCCGACTGACCAGGATACGGCCTGTCAAAGTCGGACGCCGTCCGCATGACGATAATCCGGGAAAAGTCCACCAGCTTGTGCGATGCAGCACGCAACAGGGCCTCGAGCGTCGCGTTGTCCTCCTGCGCGGTGGTGCAGTACACGCCCGTCCCGTTCGTCAGAACCTTGACGGTATTGTCGAAGACGTCGTCGAGGATTGTCCCGCTGAAGTAGACGTCGCTTGTGGAGACGTCGCACTCGACGACTGACGGGGCCTGGGTGCCGGCTGTGTAGGTACCGTTGTCTGTGGCGTACATGGCGCGGTAGGCCTTGGCTGTGGCGGAGTCGGCCAGCTGCGCCGTGCGGGCGAAGGAGGCGGCCAGCGAGCGCAGCTCGGCGTTGACTTCGAAACTTCGGTGCCGTAGATGCTGCCCGGGTATTGGTTGGGTGCGTAGGCGCCCTGGGGGATGTAGGGGGATGTATAGTTTGGTCCGAGGTCGCGGATGTCGATCTCGTACTGTAGAGCGACTTGCACGGCATACCGGGCGAAGGCGACGCCGCCGATTGTGGCGACCTTGGGGTTGACGCCGGCGATGCCTGCGATCATGAAGTAGGTGTGTGTGAGGTCGAAGAGCGGGGAGAAGGCGACGGAGGAGACGGTGACGGCTGCGTTGATCTCGGATTCGCCGGTGATGAGCTGGCAGATGCTGTAGTCGGCGGTGCAGTAGACGTCGGGATAGACGGGCGAAGTACCGGGCAGCGTGATGTTGTGCGCGAGGAGATCAAACTCGGGAATGTTCCACCAGGCCTCGGCTTCGGGTGCGAACTGCGCATGTGAGTGGCCATTATCCGCACAACCCGGATAGACATACCATGGAGATGATGAAGACCTTGGGCGCGATTTTGTGAGAAGGATGCTGGTGCTCCTTTCCAAATTGGGCAACTGGCGCTGGCTTAGGCACTGCCGAGCCCAGCGAGCAGCCAGCCAGCAGCAGTCCGGTTGCAATTGACTTGACCAGATGCATTGTAGCTGTCTCCGGTCTGAATCCTCGTCTTCACTCTGTCGTACTGCACTGGGGCCACCCGTCACGGCATCGGACGCCATTATATATCTGCAAAATCTGCAGTGGAATTGCGCGATATGGGCCTCTGTTGGACTAGCACAGTGGATCTCGATTCCACTATCGCGACCATTCTGCAAGATCTGAAGTGATAACGGATTCCATTTGTCAATGAATCGATTAGACTCATTTTTCGCGTGCTTTTGGGCCGGATAGTCCGCGATATCACCTTCTGCAATGCTTATCAAGGTTTCAGTCAGTCAAGTTTTCCATTGGGGTTTGAAAGAGTGGGGAATACTAACACGGCACTCGCCGGTGCGCGAAAGGATTTATCATGACCGAACTCCGAAGATATCAGACGGGAACTTATCTCGAAGCTCTTCTTGTTCCTAGAAAAATGCTTAACCTTTCTTAGCTCCAACACTAAGGTACGTGCGATAACGACTTATTTCCGCCGTCTGCATTCCTCCTTGGCTTCCGAGTCCAATTGGTCAGAAAAGTAATGCCTCACTCTGTCAACGAGAAGGAATAGATAGAACTTGTTTCTTTCCTTTGGGTTTGCCTTAGGCTTGATAGCTGTAAATGCTAGTAGCTTCTGACTTCTCGAGCCACAGTTTCACTCCTCTCCTCGTAGAACGAATAAGCATGGCTCGAAGCCTCGAAGTATATTCCCGAGCTAGACGTCGGCGATTAAGCATAGAATATCCTTTGCTTTTAGCTCTTCTTCCTTATCATATGGAAATACTGACAATGGAGAATACTGAACGATCAGTAAAAATTCGTGAATTCCCTCTTTGGGCTTAGCCTTTATGCCTCTTCATTCAGGCGGTCAGGCCTCTATTTTCTACCACCTTTCTAAGGCACTAAATCTGCTGCCTCAGGTTCTCAGCAGTATCTGCCTCCCCTTACGTTTCTTGTGATTTCCCAATAGACACGGCTTGGATTTTGATAGTTCATCGACGTCGTAATTTGAATTGCTGTAGGGAATATCCAGACAATGATCTGGCCTCGCGAGATGCTATTGTACGCGTCTCACTGCACGAAGAGATCTCTTCAAGTTTCTCAAAGACACCTCTACCTCCACCTCACCTCTTCAGCATCACTGTCACTGGTGCCTCAGCAGATTCGACCGATATGGTATAATCTTCCATCACGGACAAGAGCCCCACGTCTGACCACGAAAAGGAAAATGGACTTTGCTCCAGCACAAATGTCACAAAGCCTCGGAGCAACACGTACAGCTAGGCAGATTAAGCAGGGCCTTCAGGAAGACCGCCACCGCATCTGGGGATTTGTGATCTACCGCTGCACCTATGAAAGTGATGCTGACTGGGATGAATTTATGAGACGTTTACGCTGGTGCACTCGGAGGACCCTAGAGTCTCACCAGGGACTTGAATTAATGGATAGTCTTCGCCTCACTGTCTTGGAGGACCGGTGTGTTTTTGACGGCGCCACCACCTCCACCATCCGCAACCATTTCAGACAATGGGCTGAGAACGCCGTCGAGGCAGAGCAAGGTGTGGGTGCTCGCCCACGCGACTCGCAGAGATATCGGTACTGTATTCAGGTGGATGAGGAGGCATTAGACTCAGTTGTTCACAAGGCCCCAGCGCCTTGGAGTGAGATACCCGGGAACAGTGTGGGCTACGTCAACCTTATTAGCAAGGAGTGGGAGCCGTATGACCCAGTTGAATATGAAGATGAGTATGAGAGACTGGAAGAACCGCCAGAGGAGCCGATCGAGGGCTGTACGCTTCATGATGTGGGTTGGATGAAGGTGCTGTACCACTCGGTCATGGTGGCCAAGTATAATTACTTGCGCGATGACCTGGCGTGGGAGTATGAGTATCGTCGTCCTCCCAAGCTCTCACTCCGTTAAATGCAGGCCATATCTGTATCAAGTTAACTCATGTACTGATCGATTGAAGCCTGGTCCTATCGTCTGTGCTGACAGTGCCGTTTTGCACAAACAACAACGACTTTTTCAGTTGAGTTTTGGATTGATTAAGCATTCGTGTTCTGATGGTCAGTGCTTAAAGCCATTCTCCACAAGTTGGACAATGAGAATCAAGCACAGAATACCTCCAGCCTTTAGTCCTTTGTTGCAAACAACACAGTCTCTTCGTCAATGGTTCTGATGGAGCTCGGCTTTAGTCCGAAGTCGCCGTTAGTCTCGGTCATAAAGCCCTATAACGGCCTCGTTTACGACCTTCAATTGGCGCAACATCTCTGTTTTAGAGTCATCATTTGACGATGATTCCTGCATAATTAATCCGGCACACTCCCTCCCATCGGACAACCTCGATCCCCAGGTGATCCCTGACATGCAAGAATGCAGGCAATATCATGCGAGGATGGGATGAAGAGCTGCCCCCGAGGGTCGTCTTCCCGTCCACCAATCGGAGCGACTTTCCCAGATTCTTATATTGCTTTCTTCATGGGTGCAATATATTGTGGCTGGATTGTATGCGTAATCCTGTGGGGTGAATAATCTAATCTCCGCGCGGACCGAGAGGCTTGGTGGCACGACTCAAGTATATAAAGCCGTGGAGGACCGTTGCTGGTGTAAGGTAGACTGAATTGCTCAAGGCAAAGATGAAGTATCGGAATCTTCTTGCCATCGTGGCAGGCTGCATCGCCAGCACCAGCGCCGTCAGTGTCTCCGGGGCTGCGGAGGGTTTCGCCAAGGGCGTCACTGGTGGCGGGAGTGCAACGGCCGTCTATCCCAGTACCACTGCGGAGCTTGTTTCTTATCTTGGGGATAGTGAGGCTCGCGTGATCGTGCTGACCAAGACGTATGTACACTGAAGATATCCTTGTCGTAGGTGGATGCTAACTGTTGACAGATTCGACTTCACTGGTACCGAAGGCACGACGACAGCGACTGGCTGTGCGCCTTGGGGAACTGCCTCTGCGTGCCAGTTGGCAATCAACCAGAATAACTGGTGTACCAATTACGAGTCTGATGCCCCCTCGGTGTCTGTTACCTAGTGAGTGATGGCTGAGCTTCTGGACATGAGCACAGCTAACGGCTACAGTGACAATGCCGGAGTCCTAGGTATCACGGTCAATTCTAACAAGTCACTGCTCGGATCTGGGTCCAGTGGTGTGATCAAGGGCAAGGGTCTGCGGATTGTCAGCGGTGCAAGCAACATTATCATTCAGTAAGTTGATCAGTACTTTTGCACGAGAAAAGAACTAACACTGGCAGAAACATCGCCATCACTGATATCAACCCCCAGTATGTCTGGGGAGGTGATGCCATCACCATCAACGATGCAGACATGGTCTGGATTGATCACGTTACGGTTAGTTCCCCGAAATCCAATATCAACCGGCTGGGTCTGATTCTTGGTAGACCGCACGGATCGGCCGCCAGCATCTCGTCCTCGGCACCAGCGCCTCAAACCGGGTGACCATCTCCAACAACTACTTCAATGGAGTGACTAGTTACTCCGCAACCTGCGACAGCTACCACTACTGGGGCATCTACCTGGACGGGTCCAACGATCTGGTCACTATGAAAGGCAACTACATCTACCATTTCAGCGGCCGCAGTCCCAAAGTCCAGGGCAACACTCTTCTCCACGCAGTAAGCCCCCTCCTTACTCTGTAAGCTCAAACTAACCGCCCAGGTCAACAACTACTGGTACGACTCCACCGGCCACGCCTTCGAGATCGGATCCGGCGGCTACGTCCTGGCCGAGGGCAACGTCTTCCAGAACATCGACACGATCGTTGAGAGCCCCGTTGATGGACAGTTGTTTACCTCGCCGGATAGCACCACCAACAAGGTCTGCTCAACCTACCTGGGACATGTGTGCCAGGTCAATGGATTCGGGAGCTCGGGGACCTTCAGCCAGGCGGATACGGGTTTCCTGGCTAACTTTGCGGGCAAGAATATTGCATCTGCGTCTGCGTATACTGTGGTCCAGAGTAGCGTTCCGTCGAGTGCGGGACAGGGTAATATTTAGTTCGGGTTACTTGTTGGACGGTGGAGGTGAACGGGGAGGTTGGCTATGACATCTGGAGAATGTTCTTCGGTCACGAAGTCATACACGTGTCGTACACTTAGTTAAACCAAGGAACTATCCTATTGGTCTGCATCGAACAGCGAACAGCGGTGCAGACGAGCAAATGCATGAATTGGCTAAATCAGCTGCAAGAACAAATCCAGCCTTGTGCTACTGAATAAAGCTCAAGCCTCTGATGATATTTAATCCGGATATAGCTGTACTTAATCAGCGTGATCTTAGCAGTCTGGCCTCCAGCTAGCTACTAGCACTTGTGTATCAGCACCGGGGCATGCAGAGAAGAAATAATTCTGATCATAATCATAGCCTTGCTTGAAGTCAACTCAACCTATACAATAGGTTTGGACTGTTAGAACTCACTCGGGGACTTCTAAGGCTACAACAGCCACAGATATCAACACGCACACAGTAAACAATACCACGCGACCAGGAGGGTTACAAAGTTAACGCATCTTAGTAAGTCTATACAGTATGTCCGATAGGTAAAATTCCAGACAATACCATCATCATACATGCATGATATTCAATGCTAATTGATCAGATACGAGTGGAGGCGCCACAGGGGCGGTTAGGCGATAGCAGGAAAGACAAGAGCATCGAGATACTCCGTACCTGCATCTCATTGGCGCCAGGGCATCTTTCCTTTTTTGCTGTAGCATCCTTGTATAAAGAACAAGGCGTATCGCTCTTTGTTCTACCACCGCGTTTGCATTACTGTCTAATCTTGACTGAATGCTTGGTATTCGACCATTTCATTCATACTGGGCGACCCTGCGCATATAGAGCACCGCCATAGCGTCCATGTGTAATCCTTAATCAAGGAGGGCATCTTCTGGACACCTTATTGGGCTATAAATCTTGTTCTAATTGATTACTACGCATGATAAATCACAAGGCTGCGTCACTGTGTGGCAGTGCTGGTGGCTTCTTGCAAGGCTGTGGTCACACTCACACACTCGCACTCTGTTATTGCTGCCCCTGAGTCCAACAGTTCTTGATTATCTTTGGTCTCAAAAGCCTTTCGTTCATCTTGTTTCTCATTGACAGAAACGTCGATAATAATGTCAACAGGTAGACCAGAACCGCATCGAGTGCGCTCGGCGGTGGAATTGACTGAGGGCGTGGTTGGTGATAATGATGGGATTCGGAGAGCAAGGTAAGTAGCTCTGATATCCTATTTCCTCAGTTCAAAGTTGTTAACTAGTCTCCTGATTAGAAGTGATTCCCGTCACCATGACCCCGAGTTTCCATCGCGAGAAATTATTCTTAATGCGGATGAGTTTGCGACCAAGTACGACCTGGGTGATATTCGCCATCTCCTCAGACAGGGCGCCCTATTGCTTGACGATCCCGATAGTTACATGCAAAGGGAGGGTTTGACGGAAGAGGACAGGGCGGCTTTGGCCAACGAGCGCTTCTCGCAGTCCAGGCATATTCCTTTTGCTAATTCGCGCTCGGATTATGCTCTTCATGTGGGGGCCTTCGCGCTGTAAGCAACGGATCGTTCTTCCCTTGTGGTGTCTATCTCTGATGTGTTGTGCACTAGTGGATTGCCCGTGGCTGTTTTCACAATACTCATGAGTCGAACCAATGCCTCCTTAGAGGGAAGAACGCAATATGCTCCGATCCTACTATATCCCTTCGTCTTCGTGGTTGGGCTCTGGCTCGCGCACCCCCTGGACACATCAGTCGGACGCCGAGGTGCGGCTTGTATCGGGGCAGTGCTCTTGATCACTTCCGGCCTAGGCAGATTCTTTCTGCAAGCGCAACAAGCCCATGTAATCGATATCATATATTTTGCTGGGTATGGAATCATCGTTTGTGAGCTTTCACTGTACCTGGCGGAAACCAGTTTGCCGTCAAGCCGCCGTGCTGTTTTGTCACGGTTTCAGTTGTATGTTGCCCCTTCCTTCTCTTAGTGTCACTAGTTCTCCAGACATGAACGATTGCTGATAATGGCAACGAGACTCCATAATGCCGGTTTTGCTATAGGGACAGCTACACTCACCAACCTTTCATATTTGTCCAGTAGCATAACTGGCCCGTTCGTTGCCATCCCTGGCGCGATATGTCTCCTCTGCTTTTGGATGTTGCCGGAGTCGCCACGCCTCTGCATCGCACAGGGAGACCTGCGGTCTGCTTATGAGACAATGTGCCAGTTGACAAAGGTGAAGGTGCAGGCTGCTCGGGACACCTATCAGATATATATCTCAGCCGAAACCGGCGATCACTGCCTCAGACTTCGAGACTTTCTGACGGTGCCGGCTCTCAGGCGTGCAGCGCTCTCTTCCGCGGCCGTCGCGTTCGCCTGCAGTCTAGCGTCAATTGGAGAGTCGACGCCGCAGCCAGGGGTGCTGGGGAACACGGAGACCTACGCAGCCGAAAGTGGACCTCTCATGATGATTCTGATATTGTTGGATGCCATCTTCACAATCAGGATGTACTGGATGTTGATCATGAGTACCTCGCTCAAGCGTCGGAGATTGTATCTGCTTGTCCAGATGGCCATGCTGGTATTCCTCGTTCTCTCCCAGCCTGCGTCCAAACAGCGCTGGTGGATTGCTGTGCAGTGTGCCGCTGGCTACATGCTGGTAGCTCTCAGTGCTATATCGCAACTCATTACCGTGATATATACAGCGGAGGTATTCCCTCTTCGCTATCGCAGTACGTACGCCCTCTGTCCTTTCGGACAGATCATGCCAGCTAATCAAGAAACGCCAGCGTTGGGAATGGCGCTCGGAACTTCAGTCTGGCTTCTAACTACCGCTATCCTGCAACTCATCGATCTCTATCTCCCAGTCCCATTAAGCAGCGTCTATGTTGAAATATCCTACCCCTTTATCGCGTTTGCTTTGTAAGTGACCTCAAACTTACTCCTGGTCAAGATTACGGCATCTCTGGCTTTGCTAACGCGCCAGCCAAGCTGTGCTCATGTGTTCGCGCTGATAGCCGTCTATCTTCTGATGGTGGAGACGCATGACCGGACATTGGAGGAGATCAGTGCGGGATTTGAGACGCCCATGCGAAACATATTGGCGTACCGCATTCGATTAGAGCTGCCGCACATTCTCAAGAGATGTCTGCTTGGGAAACGCTCTCCCCTCCAGCCTTTTGAGGAGTCCAGATATAATACTGGTGGGATTGTTTTGCCTACTACAGGCGACTCCCTATGATGGGAACTTAAGAGGGCCACATGGGCCTCTTGTGCTAAGAGATAACGCAGTACGTCCTATTAATACTGTCGCGGCCAGGTTCGACTAGATAGCTCCCTAATTTAACACTCTAGCCAATTTCTTGCCGCCCCGATCGGCCAGGGAATCTCACGCAGGGCCTGCGCCCGATTGACCTGTTTCTCCAGCGCAGGAACCCCAAGCTCACAGCTCGCACCGTGATCGATGAGCAAATACATGACGTCTTTTTTGTTCAACTTCGCGGCCAGTGCGAGAGGCGACAGGCCATTATTGTCCTTGGTGTCCATTGCTGCCCCAGATTGTATCAATCGCTCCAGAAGCTGCAGGCTGCACCGCCTAGAGGCAATAGCATAGTGCAGAGCTGCCTGACCCAATTGATCCTGCGCATTTGGATTCGCCCTGAACTCTAAAAGAAGCCTCGCTTTCTCGCACTGGTCAAGACTCAAGGCGTAAAGCAGGGGCGTTGATCCGTACTTCCCCTTGGATTCCGTTAAGGCTCCGGCTTCTAAAAGCAACTGGACGGCCGTCGGAGTTCCAAACCTGGCGACTGCCATGTGCAATGCTGTGTTCCCATCCGCGTCCTCGGCATTGATGTCTAGCTCCTCCGCTCCACGGATCAAGTTATACTTTGCCTCAAACAGCTCAAAGTCGCCCTCGTAGGTGATGAGGTGTAGGACGGTCTCGCGATGCGGCTGTGTGCGCACCGCCAAGTCACTGCCGTACCTGAGGAGCATCTGCAATCTGTCCGCGGGGCCTTGCTTTGCGGCGAGGTGCAGGGCTGTGTATCCATTCAGAAGCTTGTCGGACTTGGCGCCAGCGTCGAGGAGAGGGCGGAGTCTGTCGCTTGGGCCGTGCGCGGATTTGAGAACGTGCCACAATTCGAAGGAGTGGAGTTCCTAGTTGGAGATTTTGAGCTTTATCCCTGGGAGTACTCTGTTTGGGGTAACTTACCATCTCCTCTTGATGTGGTATTGGTGGCGTGTAATGCGAAGTAGAAGCTGAATCTATTGTAGATCCTCCAAGTAGCCCGAAACTGGTCTCGCCCTCTGCATTTCGTGCAGCATCTTCGGCACTATCAGCTGGCTCTTCAGCATGGTTGATTGTCCAATCGGACAGTATGTCCAAGGTGGCCTTGCGGCGGTTCTCCGGCAAAGGTGCCATGAGACTTTTGATAAACTGTCGCCCGGAAGCGCCCACGCCTCTTTCAATCAGCGGGCCTTCAGGAAAAGCAGAAGTTTTCAAGTACTTCTCCAGGGATTGGATCGACGGGAACGGCTTGTCCTTGGTAAGAGTATAGTATAGGACGCAGCCGAGAGACCATATGTCCACCGCGCTGGTGTACAACGAATCCCGTTTATCGGCGTCGAACAAGCTCAGGATTTCCGGCGCACTGTAGCCGTCAGTCCCCACTCTTGACTTGAGATCGGTCTGGTTCGTGGATATTCTCTTGCTGATGCCAAAATCGGCAATCTTTACTCGCAGGGGATCCTTCTCTACAACGAGGATATTCTGGTGCGCCACAGATTAACCAGAGAATGAAATGGGAGACTGGAAAGTTTTACCTGTGGCTTGATATCCCTATGGGTGATGCCCATTCCATGCAATATTTGAAGTCCTTCTAGAAGCTGGCTACAGAGAGTCCATGCCTTTTCCTCAGATAGTGGACCTGGGAAGCATCGTGAAACATCTCCGTAGCGGCAGTACTCCATCACCAACGCGACGTAATCTTTGCCGGGATACCAGCCCAGAAATTCGACAAATAATTCCTTGCCTTGCTTTCTTGGGTTCGAAATTAGCATATCTCGCCGAATGATGATGGATGGGATCCTCCTACTTCATCGCCTTGGTCACCGTTCCCATTATCTTGACCTCCGACATCCAGTCCCCCCGCACGATCTTTTTCACCACTCGCAGCTCATGGGTTTTGACGTTCCTGTCGAGAAAGACGTGAAGTTCCTTTACTAGGTACTCCTGTCGAGCCCACACGGAGAAACTCTCCTCGGCTTGATCACTGCCATTCCTACCTTCCCTGGAGTCGGTTTGGCGTCTTCGATCGCCGACAAAGGTTATGTTCAGTTTGAAACTCTGTACCAACTCATCACCTACCATTTTGGTTTCTCGATGATACTTTGATGGTCGGGGTAGTGTGTGGTAGAGCGCAACGATGACCTAACTGCCACGATTTAGGTTTGACTGAGGTGAAGCATTGCTTTTTATTATTCTGTAAGTCACCTGACGCGTCTCTCAGCCTTGTTGCCATTGCATAGCCCCTCTCACAGCTTCATCTTTCCCCTTCTCTAGCGTCCCTCGATATCTGATACCTGCAGACGTCACCATCATGGAAGTCGGAGGCCTGGTGCTGGCCGTGACGGGAGCGCTGGATATATGTTTGAAGTAAGTACAGGCAAATTCCTCCGAGAGACTATCGCTCATTGAATCCCACGATGTAGATATGGGAAAAAGCTTGTGACGCTTTGCCGCGAACAGCGAAACCTCGAGTCAGATCTCGAAGAGATCTCTCTGACCTTCGAAGGCCTATGGATCAAGACGGAGATTCAACTACAATCTGTCAAGGCTCTATGGACCGATCTGCCACCTGCACTCCAAGCTCACTATAGTGACGCCGTGTCGCGCCTCCAGCTGAAGATCACGGGTGCTTTCAAGACCTACGAACGGGTTACGACATTTGCCAATGCAGCGCACAGAATTCAACATCGAGTCCGAGCTGTGTACCTCAAAAGGCATCTGCAGCAAATTGTGCTGGATCTGGAAGAGTGGCAGAAGCGATTTGATCCGTCGTGGTACTTGATCACGCGTATCGCAAACCCCGCGGTCGATCAGCAACTGGGAAGCTCCGTCTCCAGTGGGGATCCGTCAATGATGCGTCGGCTGAAAATGATGAGAAAGGCTATACAAGCATGCCATTCTGGCCATGATGTGAAGGAAGGCTCAGTATTCAAGAATGCTGGCATAATCGCGCATAGTATGTCCCGAATCTCTGGAACTAATACTTTTCTTTCAACCTACCGCCAGAACTCGCGGCCGGTACTTCTTGATCGAACATGCTACAAAGCAGACGCGGTCGGTATTGATGCGCGGAAGAACGTCCGTGACCTTGCAAGGTTATTCCTCCATGTCGAGCCGGACACATTCGGCCTTCTCAAGTGCAGTGGGGTTGTGGAATTGCGAGAGGAAGGCAACACCCAGTTCCAATACGTCTTCGAGATTCCCGAGGGGCTATCTACCCCTAAAACACTCCGCTGTCTCTTGCGGGAATCGGCTCAATGCTCATTAAGCCAGCGCTTCCAGCTCGCCAAGCATCTCGCGCGATCCGTCATGTTCCTCCATGCGACAGGGTTCGTGCACAAGAATATCAGACCTGAAACCGTGATTGTTTTCGCAAATTCCACTGGGTCAATAGACTCGTCATTCCTTATTGGCTTCGAAAGCATACGTAAGGAAGGGGGTTCGACGGAACGGATTGGGGACCTGGAATGGGAGAGAAATCTCTACCGGCACCCGATGCGGCAGGGTCTTCTCCCCGAAGCTGTCTTCACGATGGAGCACGACATTTACAGTCTCGGGGTCTGCCTGCTCGCGAGCTGGGGTTGTGGTCCTCGTTCGTCCGAATGGAGGGCGATGTTGTGACTCCTTGGGCAGAGCTGGAGATATCGAATGTTTTAGCTGACTTTGATTCACGCCGCAGAGGCTTTGCCGTCAAGGATAGGCTTGTTCACCTGGCCAGAGAGCAACTGCCAAGTCTAGTTGGAGACAGGTATACTGGAATAGTCACCGCGTGTCTGTGCTGTCTTGATAGGACCGAGGAGAATTCGTTTCAACCGTCTGAGCTGAGAGACGATGATGGAATTATTGTTGGCGTTCGGTACATAGAGAATGTAAGTCTCTCCCAGATGGATAGAACTAGTCTGACCGTCATAGATACTCTCGAAGATAGAGGAGCTTTGCGTTTGAATTGGCAAATCATGGAGAGAGATCTTGGAATTGTAACCTTTGGGGGAGACCTAGCATCTGTTCACTTTATCATAGACCATCGTTTCTTCTGCGGAAAGGCCTGCCCATCTTTGTGGTTGTAACCCTTCCCCGATGCAGTTATTTAGGACTGTCAAGGCTTCAGCTGGAAGAGCGACATATACCCAATAGTCAAGGACTTTGTCACCACATTCATATGAAGGACCACTTTGAGGGAACTAGCGTCCTCAACATTGCCTTTGAACGGCTCCTGAGGAGCATTCGTGTTATCTTGGCAGGTCAAAGCTCTATAGTCTGTGCATGAATCTCGTAAATAGCATTGGCCAGCCTGTCACTTCATGATCGCACTCGAGAAGTGATATTCTGAGAGCTCAAGGGATGGCAACGAGTTCATGATAGTTGTCAACGGATTCCAATGGGATGAGTATAGTCGGTTTCGACCAGTTGATTCACATATCGCGCTCTGGGGAGGGAGTTATCCAATATCCAACCATTCATTGTTCGTGCTTTAGTATCCAATCTTAGTTTGACGGAAAACTAGGATGCCTCTATTGTGGTCACAAAGTGCAGGTCCTCGGCTAGATATCTGTATTCGATGAGTATTACCTCTATCTTCATCAAGATCCGGAAGGCAGAGTGACGGCTCATCCACTAGGTCAATGCTTGGCTCAATAGAGAATGGACGGCGTCCCACAAGGCACGACCGACCGGCGATATGACGCATGTGGAGCATCAATTCTGACACGCTGTCACTGGCAGATCCGGCTCGATCTTAGCGAATCTTTTTTTATCTCCCTCTTGTAAAGCACTGGAGACAAGAAACTAGAAAGAGAGATGACACCACGTCATGCACGTGGGGAGAAGCCACACATGACGTCACTGCATGTCTCCCACTCCCTTCTTATATCCATGGAAACGTCCAAAGGTTGAATCGAATGACAGCTCAGGACAATACCCATTCTTGACAGCATCCCAACTTAGGCGATTGTCCTCACGCTCACTCCAAGAAGACATCGATTCCCCTCAACCAGCCTGATATATAGAAGCATCCAGCGAGTGTACGTCTGCAGATTCTGCATCGTTTCTAACGGTCCATATCGTTGACCCTTACTCTACAGTCAACCCCATCAGTCAACATGCCTTCCATGCACGATCGCATCCGCGAGGATCTCCTCATCAAAGAGCGCGCTCTGTGGACGGCCCTGACCTCCGCAGACCCCGGACCGGCAATCGAGAAACTCTCCCACCAAGAAGTCAACATGATCTTCCCTCAAACACCTATCCTAACTCTGGAAGGCGAGAACAAGATCCACGATGCCGTCAAGCCACCCTTCCACCGATTCGATACCTACTCTCTCGATGAAGTGCGCGTAATCATCATCGATCTTATGGCGGGTACGGTTACATACAGGGTCACAGCTACCAGAGGAAACAAGACGTACCGTGCGAATGGCTCGACAACGTGGCAGCAGGCTTCGGATGGAGAATGGCGGATTATTTGTCACCAGGAGACGATGGTGTAATTTTCAGCGTTCTGTCGAGGCAGTTGTCTCAATTCTTATATCCTTCCTGTTTTTAATTGCTGATACCGATAATGTGAGCGTATGTTACTTTCGTGGTTTGATGGCTGTGAACTACGAATGGATTTCTTACAACTGAACATTATGAGCTGCTGCTGCGACTGTAGTTTCCACCTTGCAGGAATCAAGGAATAAAGGTGGGATAGTAGTGACAGTGGAAAAGTAGAAATCGCTCGATATATATTGTGTTTTGGTCCGCAAATATCAACCATAAGCACATTAATAAATTTTTAATAGCAGAAGGAAATATGCACAGTCTCTGCGTTATTATGTATTCAAATAGATATTATTTTGAAATATCAAGTTTGTCCATCTGGCTCGTGTGGATGGACATTACGTGGGTGTAGTCAGATGTTGGACCGACATGATGTGATTGTGTAACCATCATTGCATAATACCTGCAGCCGCAATTATAAATTAATCATTGCTTTACGATCTATCCTCATCTACAAAGACAGTGTGGAGCAAGATGATGAAAAGAATAGCAGCAAAAAGAAGAAAAAAGAAAAAGAAATGGGGTGAACCGGGATCGAACCGGTGACCTTCAGATAGACTGACGAAGTTAACTTCAGTCTGACGCTCTCCCAACTGAGCTACCGCCCCATTTGATGTCTTAATTGTCAGATCATTGATCTATGTTCTTCATTTGCATTGTGTAGTTAAGTGACCGAGGCTTCCTTTATGCAGCTGCAGCGGGGTCTTGCGCAGACTGATGACAATCAGCATGACTCGTAAAGGCAAACCGTCCCAATTGGCCCGTGCAATCACGATCACACCGATATTTGAGATCATCGAGATGAAAAGCACTTGATTACGGAGTGAACTAACCATGTACTCCGTAGTGGAGCCCTTCAATTCGCCGAGTGGTGGGCCTCGAGCCCAGCAGTTTGTTATCATAATACGAGGCCGACGTTGCATCCGAGTCATCGCTAATCCTCAAAATTTTCTCTTATCTCCACGCAATGTCTCTTCTTTCCTAACCTTTAATATTCACAAGATTCATGATGAATCTCGTCTCCGTCCGTGAGGCCCAATGGGGCCAGCAATGGCGCTCCTCCTCGTGGTTCATCGTCGCCGCGATGGCCATGGCCTTGTTCACGGGTGAGTCTGCGTATCCATTGATCATTGTGCTCTGGCTAACGCATCACAATCAACACTAGACACGTTTCTATATACTTTCCTCGTTCCGATTCTCCCCTATGTGGTTGAAGATCGCCTCGGTCTAGACTCCTCGCTGACACAACGCATCAGCTTCGCGTTGCTGTCTGAAAGTGCCGCTGTGGCCGTCGTGCTGAATCCGTTCATTGGACACTATGCTGATAAGTCGGCGTCGAAGCGAGTCTGGTTGCTGTCGGCGCTGGTGGCCGCGCTCCTGGGCTCGGCGTATTTGGCGCTGGCGACGTCGGGTGGGTGATATCTTGATCGATGTGAGGTGTCTAGTCAACCGCAGGCTGACTGGTATGTGGTCGTAGTGGTCCACATCTTCATCGGCCGATTTATTCAAGCGATCGCCAGCTCGTTCATGTGGGTGGTGGGATATGCAACGATAGCCGACAACGTCGATCCGAATCGTATGGGCATGATATACGGTTTTATCTCGGTGGCAGCCGCTGTAGGCTTGTCGGCAGGGCCGATGGTCTCGGGTGTGCTGTTCAAGATAGGCGGTTATTGGACGGCTTGGGCCAGCGCTTTTGCGATCCTTCTTGTGGATATTGTTTTGCGTTTACTGATGCTCGAGAATTCCCGGAGAAAGAGAGGTAAGCGATTGGATCGAGGTTTATGTTTCAAGTTTCAATGTCTCATCTGGCTTGATTGCAGAGAAGCAATCGGATTCTTCCCTTGCGGACGACGGCGCGCCCCTCCTCCACCCGGACGATGACACATCGACTGCCTCGCGCCCGGCTGTACCGGAGACGATTGAAGAGAAGACAGGTCTACAATACTACGTGTACATGTTTCGACACCGTCGATTCGTAAGCGGGGTCCTGGGCTATTTTGTCTTTGCAATATTGATCTCCAGCTTCGACACGACTCTTCCCCTGCACGTCCGAGATGCGTTCAATTGGGATAGTATGCCAGCGGGACTGATGTTTCTGGCCTTGCAAGGTCCAGGCATTGCGCTCAGTCCCCTTTGTGGCTGGTTGAAGGACCGCGTTGGGACACGGATCCCTACCACGGTTGGCTTTCTGGGCTTGGCGCCTCTGATGTGGCTGCTAGGCGTGCCAGGGGATAAGCGGTTCCCGTGGGCAAATGAAGGCCAGAGGGGCCAGATTATCTACGCTGTGGACGTGACGGCCGTGGGAATCGTGTCGGTTTTACTGAATGGCGTTGGCGTACTGGAAGCTACCGGTAAGTTG
Source organism: Aspergillus hiratsukae (assembly GCA_014281905.1). NCBI lineage: Eukaryota > Fungi > Ascomycota > Eurotiomycetes > Eurotiales > Aspergillaceae > Aspergillus > Aspergillus hiratsukae. The sequence goes on from JACBAD010002056.1 coordinate 62,616, forward strand.
TGCAATCCCTGTCAACCTTCGGCGGTCTAATACCTGGTCTTGATAGCGACCGTTGAAGAAATCGAGAAACGACACCCTGGCGTATTCGGACCGAATGGCGGATTCTCCAGGGCCATGTCGATTTGCAGCATGAGCTGGACCATCGGAGCTTTCTTCGGGCCCATCATTTCGGGCTACATGGCGGAGCATATTGGATACTACGAAATGACCAGTACGATCGGTGAGTCATGAGTCATGACAAAGTACTGTGTGTGATGCACTGCTAATTGGCTTTCTTAGCGGCAATATGCGCCGCTTCCGCTGTCAATACTTATTTGAACCTTAGGCCAAAGGCGCATCTCAACCATGGGAGCCTTGAACCGGACCCACTTCCGTGAGTTATGTCGTACCTTAATGTCATTCTGTGGAAAGACGAGTCGAGTGGCCAGCGGCACATTCAGCAACACCAGGGGAACGTGGTGCACGGAGTACGGAGTGGGTAATATATCAATATATTACTTGATTCCATAGGACGGAGTACACGGAGCAACAAGTGAAGGTAGACCGCATGGCTCCACCATCGACTTCCTTTAATAGTGACATGCAGCATGATAGACGACGGATCAAGTCTAGAGAAGATTGACTGAAGGAGATGGGGAAGCACAACCTCGGACTTCCCCTAGACCAGCCTGTCGAATTTCTGTAAACAAAGAAAAAAGCAGAAAGGAGCAACAAAAGTCATTGGATTGTAGATAAGTCTTGACTCTTGAGACCCGCATTGTGTCCCCTTGACCTTGGTACAGTTGGACTATTCAGAGTTGTGCCTCGGCGTCAATGCACGAAATGAATGGATGGACCATGGATCAATTCCCCATCCCTGAGTTTATTGATCCGTCCAAAACAGATAGAAAGTTAGAAACAGGAAAAAGTCGCCCCTAGTCATGTTTGACCGTTGACGCTACCGAAGTGTGGACTTCGGGAATGGGTCGGAAGGGCCGGGAGCAGATGAATGGAACTTTTGCCCCATCAACGGTCGAGCTCTGGCGTTGTAAGTGGTCACTTATACATGGTCTACGAGGCCTGGTTATGTCGCTAACTGAGTATGGCAGAATGGAGACGAACTATCTCATAATCCCGGCAATATCGCATGTGCCTGAAGAAAATTCGTCAAGTTTCAACCCATGGATGCAGAACTGATCTGAACCGCAACAAAAGCACCAGATGCGATGATGATGTAAATTCCCCGAGAAGTCTCCATTCCCGGCCGAAGATGAGTTTATTTACTTTCTGGCTTTTACCCGGCCGATTGTATATCTGATTCTGTGGATGTGACCTATCTCTGGATCACCCGTGCACCAACTGTCTACGGAAGCTCCCCGGTTTCAAGATTCGTCTTTAGATTCTAGACTACCTTGTAGCTGTTTTGTTCGTCATAGATAGATTCTAAACTCCCCAGCGGTTGTTTGTGGCGACGCTGACAGCGCCACCTAATTGGGTCCTTTGTCCGTGGACACGACGGATGACCAGCACAGAGCATTGATAAGGCTCCTCAGATACCTTCAACGACTAATCATTGCTTCTCAACGAAGATCTGACATTCGCTAGCCCGGTTGTCGGTTGAGCAACGGGATAGAAATCAGACGGCAACCCGCTTAGAGGGTCTTGCATTTATATTTTTCTGCCAAGTGCTAACGCTCGACTCTGACCATTTGATCGTACGATACATAACCACAGCTCACGCCATGCCTCCTCGAAGGATTCTGATCGTTGGGGCCGGCATTGCGGGCATGGCTAGTGCGCTTGCCATCTCGAAGGAGCTGATCCCATTCGTGCCAGACCTGAAGATCACCGTCTTTGAACGCCATGACATCCTTTCCACATCCGGAGGTGCCATCAACCTCACCCCCGTCGCTCAGCGTCACCTCGACCAGCTCGGAGTGCTTGCGGAACTTGACCGTTTGGGTGACGAAGGCGGAGCGGAGGTCGATGCCATCCAGTTCTTTTCCTGCCGGTCGGGAAGATCATTGGGCTCGATTGACTTCACCCATAATCATGGCCAGGGGTTCAGTGGATACAAGGGCCGACGGGTGATGCGGATTATGCTCTCGGTAGCGATGCTAGCGGTGATCGAGCGGACCCGCAATATCGAGATCGTCTTCGGCAAGAAACTAGTCAAGGGCGAAGAGACCGCCAACGAAGCCATCCTGTACTTCCAGGACGGCACAACCGCAGCGGGAGATCTAGTCCTGGGCTGTGATGGCGTGCACTCGGCCACTCGGACTCAATGGGTTGCACCCGAGTCTCCGTCCGAGTACACGGGGATCTCATTCCTGCAGGGCGTCGTCGACGCGAAGACGCTCAAATCCCGCATACACTTCCAGTCGACGTCGATGAATGTCTCCCGGCATGGCACGTTACTGGCCAGCTACTGCGACCGCGAGCAAGAGCAGATTTTCCTGGCCGCCATTGTGCAGTTTGCCGAGGAGTTGCTCCCGCGATACCGGATCGACGCCGGCCAGGACTGGCGGACGCAGCATGCCATCCGGAAAGCCCTGCAGGAGGAGATGCACGACCGATTCGGGAAGTCGGGGATTCCGTGCGTCCGCGAGATGATCCATACCCCGGCGGAATGGATGTTGTATCCGGTGTACCAGGTTCGGCCTGGAGGGCGGTGGCATACTCAGCGAGCGATCCTGCTCGGAGATGCAGCGCATGCGGTATGTTTCCTGGGATTGGGATAAATGTTCAAGCTAATTGGGATAGATGCCGCCACTCGATGAATCAGCGGCATATGCGCTCGACGACGCGATTCTGTTTTCTCGGATTCTGGCTCGATACCGCGACGAACCGCTCACGGAGGCATTCAAAGCCTACGAAGACCTCCGACGGGAGACCGTCAACGAAGCGTTCAAGTGCTCGCGGCGGATGTGGGAAAAGCACAAGGACATGGGTCTGTTGGAGGGCCGGCTGCGGGAGTGGACGCTGCCGTTGTATATCCGCAATTCGAAGGAGGCTCGCGATGCAGCGTGGGAGTTTGACGCGACCAAGATCAGTATTCCCACGCCGGTGGAGGGTCAGGAGTCGCTATATTCGTTTGAAAAGGATTATCATTTCTAGCGGATGGATTGATGGGATTGGTACTGGAGTTCTGTGAGTGGGTGTTTGGGAACATTAATCGTTGCATATCATGGATTGGGCACAAATTGCATGCATTCGGGGTCTAATTGTATGTCGTCTTGTTGTGTACATTAGATTGCATTCTTGGGAATCATACGAATACGAGGAGATATTGCATGATATGTACCGTCGTGTGAGATCATTTAATGAGAGTTCGCTCAAGGGTCAACCTGTGCCAGATTAATAGCCTTCAAATTTCCACAAGTCAGTCATGAGAGTCAGGATCCTGGCTTGACTTGGCGCCCCTGTTTCTTATTCATCCCATACGAGGACCTGGCCGTGATTGTTCTCCTGGATGCAGGACCCAGGGAAGTATGTCGCAATATGCGCATCCCAATCTGATATTGCACCAGCTCTGTGACCCGGATTGATCTCGGACAATTCTTCCGTACTCCTCAATTCCACCTGTCGCGTAGATTCCTCCGCGTCGATCGATGGGATGCAAATCTCCGGATCGACACTCGGACGTGATCTCCTCATGATCGGATTCGTCAAGGAACCCATAGTCCGGGCCGCAAAGCAATTGATGGAAATACTGTTTGCAGTCATGAAAATCACTCAACAGCGTCAACTTTGATCAGCCAACACCCCTATCACAACAAAAGCCAATACGGCGGCTGAAAGCCTGAAACCCCGGCTTCTTGGCAATGAACTCTCCCGACAAGCTTTGAAACACCGTCATTTGTGGATATTTGCGAGACATCTCGACTCTTCGCTGCAGATCCAACTGGATAACTCCATGCGCGCTGATCTGCCCGCACTCAAAGGAGTCAATGCAGCTAGCAAGGTAGCTTCTACCCCGCCGATACCACAGCCTTGGCTTCTGCATCGACGATGGTCAGACCCTGTGAGACCCTTTTTAGAGAATGTGCCGGCTACCGAGGGACTTGGCGGCTGTGCTTGACAGGGATAAACACGATGCGTCGCGTCCCAGCGGACGGAAATTATCTTCTGCAATATGGCTTCAATCTGGCCGGATCCGGAGTCGTGTGACGCTGATCGTGGAGTCCGTCCACCTATGGATCATGGTTCTGCACGACGTAGTTAGCTTGAGGGCGAGTACGGGCCAAGAATTGCTGCCAAGGACCGGTGTCTTGCATGATGTTCCAGTTTGAGCAGCGTGTCTGAGGTATATGGGTGCATTGCCTGATTAGGAATATAGGAGTTTCCAGGTATATAAACCCCGGGGACGCCGCCTGAATGAGGTTGTTCTTCAGGCTCAACAGGCTTGGTCTGATTCTCTGCACTCTCTTCACTTTCATTCATCTTCTCACTCGTCAAGTCTGGTACTTGCTTTTTTCTACATCGCAACCATGAAGTTCCTTGCTGCTCTGATCGCTGCTGGTCTGTCGGGACTGGCCCTGGCTGCTCCTACTGCTACCACCAACGCTTTGGAGAAGCGTGCTGGCCCTAATGATGTACGCTCTGCCCTAGCTTTGAGATTGTGACCATATCTGACTACTGACTACAGGCTGCCTTTGGTTACGCCAGCTTGAACGGAGGCACCACCGGTGGTGCCGGCGGTACCACGACCACCGTCTCCTCCTACGCAGCCTTCACGGCAGCCGTCGCCAGCGACTCCAAGAAGGTGGTCTATGTCAGCGGCACCATCAAGCAGGCGGCCAAGCAGGTCAAGGTCGGCAGCAACACCAGTATCCTCGGCAAGAATTCCAACGCTGTTCTCGAGGGATTTGGCCTGTACGTACCTCTTCACTGTGTGGACATTACTTGTATGTCTTGACTAATTGAGGCAGTCTGGTCAAGGAAAAGTCCAACGTGATCATCCGCAACCTGGGAGTCAGGAAGGTTCTGGCGAGCAATGGTGATGCCATTGGCGTTCGTATGTTCACCTGCCCTGGAGATGGATTGTACTCGGCTAATGGTGTGAATAGAATACTCCCAGAATGTCTGGATCGACCACGTCGATGTCTCTTCTGACCGGTCCCACGATAAGGACTACTACGACGGTCTACTTGATGTACGTCACGTCTCCTGCAATACCTCCCTAGTGAAACGCCGAACTGATTGATTCTAGCTCACCCACGCCGCCGACTACGTGACCATCTCCAACAGCTACATCCACGACCACTGGAAAGCCTCTTTGGTCGGCCACAGCGACAACAACGGCGCCGAAGACAAGGGCCACCTGCGCGTCACCTACGCCAACAACTACTGGCGCAACATCAACTCGCGCGGCCCCTCCATCCGCTTCGGCACCGGCCACGTCTACAACAGCTACTTTGAGAGCGTCTCCGACGGCATCAACACCCGCGACGGCGCCCAGGTGCTCGTCGAGTCGAACCAGTTCGTCGGCTCTAGCAAGCCGATGTATTCTACTGATGCTGGCTACGCCGTGTCCAAGGATAATGACTTTGGGGGCGCGGAGAATACGGCTCTGGCGGGGACCCTCAACAGTGTGCCGTACGAGTACAGTCTGTTTGGTTCCAGCAAGGTCAAGGCGGCTGTTGTTGGGAAGGCTGGTCAGACCCTCACCTTCTGAGCTAGGCTCTGACAGATGGTCCAAGCTGGATGGATATGGATTGCGCTATGTACATAGTTGACTTTTTCGCTCTTTGCCGCGCGTCGCGCATTGCAATATACATACCTACCTGGTTGATCTCTACTGCTGTTGCTGTAGCTGTAGTGTAGCTGTCTATGGCAACTCCAAGAACAACTTCTTCATCTTGGGGTAATTCGGCGTGCCCAGGCCAGTCGCCGGGTCCCATCTAGTCCTGTCAGTTTCCACTGGGCAATAACGAAAGAAGGGAACATACCCCTTGACAGCATGGAATCCCTCCGTGCCACAACCCACATTCGTCCCATTGGTGATATCATTCAACACCTCCGGATGCGCATACAGAACCGGGTTCACGAAACCAACTGGCCCCTTGCCGATCGCGAAGCGCTCCTCGTTGATCTACACAGTGTCAGTTCCTGCAGACGTATAGGGATGGATGAGGGAGGGGAGGTACCAGATTGAGCACAGACGCAAACAACGGGCTCGCCAAACTCGCCCCGAAGAAATGATACAGATCCCCGCCATTGAACGCAGGAAAGTACGCCCCGTTGGCGGAGACATCCGGATACGCGCGCCCAATGCGGTTATACAGACCGTTCGTCTCGTTCACGTCGACATTAAGCTGGGAGTAGAACGGGTAGCTCAGCTTCGCCGTTTGGAAGTACTTCTCCACGGCAGCGGCTTGGTAGAATGGCCGGGAGAAGTAATTCGAGAACCCCCCCGAGGACGAAAAATTAACCGCGCTCCCGCCCAGATCAACATGCATCACGCTCTCGGCGTCGTTGACGGTCTGCCCCGGGTACAGCATCGCCCCGCCGACGGAGGTCACGTAGGGACAGTTGGAGGGGTACTGTGGGTTAAACACCTTGCCCTCAGGCCCTAGGCAGCCATTCGCGGAGCCATCGCCGGGGAACAAGGCGACGCCGTAATCGCCGGATGCGAAGAGGATGGAGTGCCCCATTAGCCCGAGTTTCAGGAACTCGTTGCATTGCCGCTTGGTGTAGTTCGGGGGTAGGTCGGCTTCGGCTTGGCCGTAGGACGCGCTGATTACGGTTGTGGGCGCGTAGACGCCGCATTGCAGGGTGCCGTTGTAGCCTCCTGGCCGGGGGTCGGGGTAGGTTGGGTCGATGGACGGGTCGTTGCCTGTTTCGCCGTAGGCGGTGTATGTGCAGTAGCTCTGTAGATATTAGCTGGATTTGTGTAAGGGGAGGGCGAAGGGGGGTACCCCGTCTAGAGCATCGAGGAAGGTGTTGAACAGGTTGGTGGTTGCGACCTCTTCTGGCTCGTAGAGCTGGTCGTCGACCTGGTAGAGCGTCACGGACTGCGGGTAGATGAGCGAGTAGGCCATGTCGATGTCAATGTCCGACTCGCCCGTGTTGAGCGCGCTGTCAGCCGGCACGGAGTAGTTGGCTCCGTCGATGAGCGCCGGGGTGGGATACGTCCCCTGCGGCACCCAGGGGGCGAAATGCGCATAATACAAATCCAGATCCGACTTGGCGAAGTAGTCGCCCTGCTCGTAGAGGCCGAGCGCGTTGCCTTTTCTTGCTTTGGTGGCGTCGGGGATCGAGTACATGGCCTTGATGCACGGGGGGGTCATGTTGTAGCTGCAGTTTTGGAGGTCGGGAGGGAGGGATTTGGCTGCAGCGGATAGAGATGTGGAAGCGTCAATGGAGACCGATTGCGCCCTGGAGTGACCGATCTGCGAGGCCCGTTTGACATTCGTGCGCTTCTTGACGACGGGGGTCAGCTTCACGCCTGGAGTGATGTAGTCGATGTGCGATTGCAGGTGTTCCGGGATGTGGTATCTACAGCGTCAGTTTCCTTTATAAACTGGGACAGGATACATACTCGTCACATCCGATCCGCACACCGTCGCTGCGAGAATGCTCGTGTTCATAAAACTCGGTCAACAGCAATCTCTCGGCTTCATGGGCGTATGCGTCAAACGCCAGCCAACCTTTGTTGTCAGAATGGACCACGCGCGAGGTATGGATTCCTGCAGACGACAGCCATTCCCGTACGGCGTCGACGGACTTGGCGGATGGGGCGAACGTGTCGTGCACCTTGTCTGCCGTCCAGTGTTGGCCGTACGAAGGAGAGCCGGGGTGGGAACTATACAGTCAGTGGATTCCAACCGAAACAGAGGAGGGAGTCTTACACCTCCATCAGAAAATCATAGCCTTTTTCGAGGTTATTCTGCGTCAGACCAATGCGCATGGGCAGGATGGCATTGGTGTCGACCCGAGCACTCTGGACCCAGTCCACAGACGGGGCTTGTCGCTTCTCATGCAGAACATGTTTGATGGACGAGGGAACGGCACGGACAGCCGCGACGGCCAGCAGAAGAGTCAATTGAGACACCCGCATGTTGACTGTGGTTCGACTGTTGACTCGACTGACTCGACTTGTGAGAACGAGGCCCCGGAGAAGGGGGTTTTATCTATGCTGGCCATCACCTCTGACGTGTGGATATCAGTCTCTTCTCCACTTCCATGATGCTAAGCAGAACTAAGCATTGCGGGCGGGGCTGGTTTAATTGCTTCTCTTAGCGACCTGTCTGATTGATGCAACTAAACTAGCAGGATGGTAGCGTTGGACGGCGCCGGAGGGGGAACGGACTCCGGGCAGCATCTTAAGAAGTAGATGCAGTCAGGGCACCAATCATACAGAATGAAGAGATTGGATATAGATGTACAGAATGACCTGCCTGATCCGACTAGCTTGATGTATTGTAGGCAGAGAAGAGTGCGGCACCTGAGGACAACATGCTGTAGATAGTGATAGCAGGGGACACATGGTTGGACCTTGTATAATCGCATTGTTTGTATTGGTCTACAGCTAGTTCTCTTTCTTTCCTAGTGATATCTATTAATAGCCTTTTCTTATGGCCAAAGGAACAATGGATTGTCCTCTTTTATCTGCGGATCCTCGCTCAAAGGTGTCCCTATGCCCTAAAGCTCAGAGATGCACCTCTCAACTGTCTACCAAGCAGCAGAAGTCGCCAGCAATCGACGTATTAGCACCCTCAGTGGCCATTGCTTCTTCTAAGGCACATTGACGGATCGATGATCACTGAATGCTGCAGCTGGCCAAACCCGCAGGAGATCACGGATACATGTTCAAGTCTTGAAGATCCGGGCAACTCGATCTGGACGTCTGCTCAAGGATGATAGACAGAAGCAGCTTCATTCTCTATCATCCCGTCACTGAGACTATTTGTCATAATCATGCCATGTTGACGGTTAATTCCGCCATCAGATCAGCTCCACTCGGGAGTAATTCCGACCCCGCTTCTTTTCTCTTCTCTTTCTTCTTTCCCCTCATCTCGTTGACACTCTTCCTCTACAGCTGTGCCTCAAGCATACAACGACGCAGAGATGGCTGATTTCTCATCGATTCCCATCATCGACTTTGGTCGACTCCAAGATCCCTCCACCAGGGAAGAAACCCTCGTCCAGCTGCGGGAAGCCATCTTTCTCGTGGGATTCCTGTACCTGACCAACCATGGCATGGAGGTATACAACTTGCTCCTCATTTCAGTCTATATACTAACTCAAACCAGGCAGTTATTCAGAAAGCACATGCTGCTCTTCCTGAACTCTTCGCCTTACCACAAGACGTCAAAGAGAAATGCAACATGATTAATTCCCCCTCGTTCGTGGGGTATACCCGGCTAGGCGCGGAGACGACGGCAAAACAAACCGACTGGCGCGAGCAGTTCGACTTTGGGACCCCCGGGATGAAGCAGTGGATGCCCAATGATCCGATTTGGCACAGGCTGGAGGGGGATAGCCAGGTACGCTTCACCTCTGGATGGTTGACTCTGACTGACAGCGTAGTACCCCGATTACCCCGGTACCCGAGAACTGGTGGAGGAATACATCGCCGAGTCCTCCAAGCTATCCCAGACATTCATGCGCTATGTGGCCGAATGCCTGTCGCTACCGCCGACCACCTTTGAAGCGTTCAAGGGGAATATGGACCGACTCAAGTTCATCAAGTATCCGCAGTCCCCGCCCGGGTCTCAGGGTGTCGGCCCGCACAAGGACTCGAGCGGGCTGTTTACTTTTCTCTCGCAGGATGATACAGGCGGCTTGCAGGTTCTCAACAAGAAAGGTGAATGGATCGATGCGCCGCCCATCGAGGGGAGTCTGGTGGTGAATATCCAGCAGGGATTTGAAGCTATTACCGGTGGTGTCTGTACGGCCACGACGCATCGGGTTATTGTATTCCTGTTCCTGTTCCTTCTGTTTGATGGTCAAAAGCTAATATTGAAAAGGCACCAACATCAAAGACTAGATATAGCATCCCCTACTTCCTCGCGGTGCGGATGGACCTCACGTTGGCCCAGCTCAAAGAGTCGGCGGCGCATATTGTGCAGCGGATCCCGGCGTCGGATGATCGCAAGAAGAGGGCGGTGGATGTGCCGAGCGAGTTTCTCTCGCCATTGTACTCCTGCGTAAGTCTATCCGTTTTGTTTAATTATCTTGATCTGACGATATAGTTCGGGGAGGCGTATCTGCGGAATCGCATTCTCAGCCATCCGGATGTAGGCCAGAAATGGTATCCGGAGTTGTATGAAAAGTATTCCAAGCAGGTGTTGACATAGAGCCAATATATTACTATCCTCTAGCTATTCAATAAGACTAAGACAGATGATCAACGACGATATTTCTATATTGGGCGAATTGCGCCCCCATTCTGCATCCACGAATGAGACGGGATTCAGCAGACAACGCAGAGGATCAGCATCCAAATAAGACATCAGACTGGCCAGTAGACATGAAGTAGCATGGATAGGCGCTTAGTCTCGCAACTAATCCGCTAGTCACACAGCTAAGCATGGATGTTGGCCGTGGCTGACAGCTTCAGCCCGCTCAGCCGGTCTGTGCCCGTCTCAAATATGGATGACAGATAAATCTTACGCCTCCCATTCTCGTGTCTTCATATTTCTAAACCATCAATATGGCCAAACTCGCTGCCCTCGGGCTGCTGCTATGGGCAATCCCCGCGTTGGCCGTCATCGCGACCGTGAATTCCCCCTGTTTGTCCATCTGCGGAGGCACGCAGAAGACGGTCGACGACGAGCTGATCTGCAACGATGGCGATTACAATTCCACGGTGAAGGGGCTGACGATGAAGAACTGTCTGCTTTGCGAGAGTACTAGTACCACCTACTCCAACCAGTTTGACAGCGACATCTACTGGTTCATCTGTATTATCCCTTGATCGTATCAACATACAAGAGGCACTATACTAATAATATGAAGTCAACCAGAAATACACAATCCAGGTCTGCGTCTATGAAGATTCCGCCTCAGCCTCGACCTCCCTCTCCCCCTGCGAATCGCAATGTCTCCCCCTGAAACCCGTCTTCGAGACCCTCTGGTGGAACAACAACGTCTCGCTGTACAACTACTGCACGCAGAACAGCAACGCCTTCCCCACGTACGCGACTGGCTGCTCGGAGTGTCTGAGGGGGAAGTCTGGCTCCAAGGTCCTGGGCAATTTCATGGATAATATGGTGTCGGCGTGCAAGACGCAGCCGAACGCGACCAAGGGGGAGACGGTGACTCTGGCGCGCCCGTTGTTTGACTTGAGCGTTGTGACGAATTCGAGCGCGACGAGTACGACGGCTATGCCTACAGCGACGGGGACGGGTACGCCTACGTCGTCGCTGACTTCTACATCGTCGTCCTCGGGTCTATCGGCGGGTGCAGCGGCGGGAATTGGCGTCGGCGCTGGAGCTGGGGTGATCCTCGTTGGGGCGTTGGTATGGGTCCTGATCCGGCGACGTCGGCGGCCTGCACAAGGTCAGTCGATGTATCCTCCGGCTGCTCCAGGGGGCCAGGAGTATGCTCAACCGATGCAGTACGAAGCAGCGCGGTATGCGTCAGCTCCGGTAGAGAGAGGTCCTTCTACGCTGGTGGAGGCGCCAGACACGAATGGGGGAAAGGCAGGAGGGTCATATGCGGCAGAATTACCATCAAACCATTAATATATGCCATATAGATGTAGAAATATAATTGATTTGTGATTATCTGCTGACTGCGCCATATCCGTATTGATTATTCATCGTTCCGGGCATCAGCATTGGCGATGCGGGGTATTTAATTGTAAGCAATCCTTCAGCTCTTCGGCTTCATTTCAGCGACCATTCTTCATCACAGTCAACATGATTCCCGAATCTGCTATTAGCGCTCTTGAAAACCAACTCAGGTCCGCTAAGGTCTACACCCCCGAATCAGACGGCTATCATAACACCCTCCAACGATGGTCCGACACGGGCTCCAAACCAGCGGTATGCCTATGCCCCAAGCCCCCTACATTCAGCACAGTACAGCTCTGACGGTCAACAGGGAATTGTGGTCATGCCGACTGATCCCGAGGATGTTCGTGCCGCTCTCCTCTGGGCCCAAGAGCACCACATCGACCTCGCCGTCAAAGGTGGCGGCCACTCTGTTGCTGGCACCAGCTCCTCCGACGGTGGCCTGGTCATTGACCTGTCCTTGATGAAATCGGCCTCTGTGGACCCAGCTGCCAAAACCGTCACGGTCGGCGGCGGTGCCACCTGGAAGGAAGTCGACGAGGCCGCCGCCGAGCACGGGCTGGCCGCCGTCGGAGGCACCGTCAACCATACAGGCGTCGGCGGGCTGACCCTGGGCGGCGGATATGGCTGGCTCAGTGGCCAGTACGGCCTCACCATCGACAATCTCCTATCTGCAACAGTCGTCCTGGCCAATGGACAGATTGTGACAGCGTCCGCAACGGAAAACGCCGACCTCTTCTGGGGCCTCCGCGGCGCCGGGTACAACTTCGGCGTCGTGACCAGCTTCACCTACCAGGCTTACGAACAGCCCAATCCCGTCTATGCGGGCGTACTCGCCTTCCCCCCAGACAAAGTCGAACAGGTCATCGAGCAGCTCAACCAGACAATCGAGAACCCAGACCCCCGCTCCGGCGCCATCTGCGTCTTCGCACAGCCCCCCGGCGCCCCCGTCCCCATGGCCAATGTCATTGTCTTCTACAACGGCACCCAGGAGCAAGCCGAGAAGCGATTCGCGGGCCTCCTCGCCTTGGAGCCAGTTGTCAACACCACAACCACGATCCCCTACTCGCAGCTCAATACCCTCCAGAACCCGATGGCCACCTACGGCGGCCGCAAGTCTTTCAAAGGCGTCTTCTTCCAGCCGCCGCTGGCCCCGGCATTCGCGCGCAGCATGCTGGCCGACCTCACGGCCCGGCTGCAGGCGGAGCCCGACCTGGCTGCCTCGGCGCTGCTGCTTGAGTTCTACGATATGCGCGCCATCTGTGCGGTGCCGCGCGAGGCGACGGCGTTTGCGAGCCGCAATAGCACGCAGAACGGGCTGATTAACCTGCGGTGGACGGATGCGGCCAAGGATGGGGAACACCGGACTTGGGCGCGCGAGTTGCAGGCAAGGTGGAAGGCGGAGTTGGATGCGAGGGTCCAGGAGGGGGTGCCGCAGTATATCAACTATGCCGAGCGTAAGTCTTCTCCACTTCTTGTCATGAATGGCGAGCTAATGATGTAGCTGGCGACTCGGTGGTGAACAACATCTACGGCGAGAATCTGGGCCGACTGCAGGCTCTCAAGGCCAAGTATGATCCCACCAATGTGTTTCACAAGATGCATCCGATTAGTCTGTAGATACGTATATAGCATGCAATTACAATTACAATCAGGGCAGAATCATATACTTGACCGTCTTGACAGACGTCCACCCCTCCAGCGCCTCCTCGCCCATATCCCTGCCAAACCCACTTTCCTTGACACCCCCAAACGGCGCATTGGCGCTGAGCATCGCCCACGCGTTGACCGTCACCTGGCCTGACTCCAGCGCCCTGCTCACCCGATACGCGCGGTTCACGTCGTTGGTGAAGACCGCTGCGCTGAGGCCGTGTAGCGTGTCGTTTGCCTTGCGGATGACCTCTTCTTCGGATGAGAACTTGGCGATACTCTACATCAACATTAGCACATCTTGCATCGTAAGAATAAGAATAAGGGGGAAGACGAACAGCAACCGGCCCAAAAATCTCCTCCTTCATAATCGCCGCCCCCTCCTCAACATCCGCAAACGCCGTATTCTCCACAAAATACCCCTTCTCGCCGACGGTCTCCCCGCCAAACAGCAGCCGCGCCCCCGCCTCCTTGCCTTGCGCAATATACCCCAGGATCCTCTGATGCTGGGCCCCGTTCACTATCGGCCCCTTGGTGGTTGCCGGGTCGAGCGGATCACCAGCGACACCGGGGTTCTCCTTCGCAGCGCGGATATATGCCTCGAGGAATTTGTCGTAGATTGTGTCTTGCACGTAGATCCGCGATCCCGCGGCGCAGATCTGCCCGTTGTTCGCGGTAATGCCGATCCTTGTCCAGAGCAGCGCGTTCGCCAGATCGCAGTCGTCGAAGACGATAGACGGGCCCTTACCCCCCAGCTCCAGACTGACCTTTTTAAGATTCGTCTTGGCCGCCGCGGCCAGGATCTTCCGCCCTGTGGCGCTCGAGCCCGTGAACGAGACTTTGCGGATGGAGGGGTGCTCTGCGAGCGCCTGGCCCGCGGGCAGGCCCGTTCCGGCGAGGATGCTGACCACGCCCGGAGGGAAGCCTGCTTCGAGGATCAGCTGCGCGAGTTTCTGCCCGTACAGGGGGGAGTTTTCGGAGGTTTTGATGATGAGCGCGTTGCCGGTTGCTAGCGCGGGGGCGAGTTTCCAGATTGTGATCATCCTGTCATATATCAGCACTGGTCGTTCGGTTTGGGAGAGGGTGGAGGGTGGAGGGTGCAGGGACATACAAAGGCGCATTCCACGGGACAATAGCCGCACATACACCCAGCGGTTCACGGAAGGTATACCCCACTCCCCCCGGGATATCAAGAGTCTTCCCATCGATCTTATCCGCCCAGCCGGCGTAGTACCGCAGATTCGATACCGCCTGCGGGATATTCATCCCCATGCTATCCGTATACAGAATGCCGGCATCGACGGCCTCGAGGCTAGCGAACTCCTCGGCATCGCGCTCGATCAGGTCCGCGAGTTTGAGGAGGAGGCGCCCGCGCTCGGGGCCGGGGGTTGTCCGCCAGGTCTGGAAGCCGGTGGTGGCGGAGGACACGGCGCGGTCGACATCGGCGGCGGTGGCGGCGGAGATGGTCCCGAGGGTGTTTCCGGTTGTTGGGTTTTCGACGGTGAGGGTGGTGTTGGAGGAGGAGGGGGTGAATTCGTTGTGGATGAAGAGGCCGGTGGGGACGGAGATTTGGCGGCCGGCGGCGCCGGTAACTGTGATAGTGGACATTTTTCTGTCTTCTTCAATCAAACTAGACTAGAGAATAGAATGCTATGAGGAAGGCTACGAGGGACGATGTTTATATACTTCCCCTTTTGATATTCGGGATGATTCCGCCCCTATTCCGAGTGAATCCCGACTCCCGAGGGGCAGCGGGAGGGCGGATCAGCATCCGCTGTCAGTCTTTCACCGTTTCACTATCGTTGATCAGGAAGGTGGGGGGACAATCTCATTGTAGAAGGGTTATTTAAAGCGAAGGGGGATTCCCATTAGCAATCAGAATAATCATATGGATCCAGGTGCCTAGCTAATGGCCTTGGCGCTTGGCAGTCCCCTGTCCATTTCACCTGCATGTCGGCAGTTGTCAGGGGGAACTGAATCTAACTCGGTCCGTATATCGAAGGGGATAGTTGCATATGGGCTAACATGAATAGGGGAGGTTGAAGAGAGAGCCTATGTACAGCCAAAAACAGTCTGTTCTAGTCTGAGAGTCATTACAAACTATTTCATAATGCAGGACAGGCAGTTTGCAGTATCTACAGGTATCTATAGATGGCCTAACCTAAGAATTGGCTGAGTGAAATTTCTATAAGAGGTAACCAGTTGATAGATTCACCGGAGCCTTGATTTGCTATTCGCTCTCATCTAATGATTTCCTGTGCCACAGCTCAGTAATAGTCGCCTAATGCATAGTGTAGTATGCAGCCTCATTCCTAGGAACATATAGAAATCAAGACACTACAGGCAGAGCAACAACTACTTTTCATATTTCATACACTATCATAGTCCTGACTGTAGCCGACATGCAACCTAACCCCTTCCTCCAGGTCAATACGAGGCACTTTGCCAGAGAAAGTCGCCCAAGATACCTCTTTCTGGTCCACGCTCCACGCTCAGCAGGAGAGAGCAGCGCATGCAGTGTCCGATCCCCGGCAGCATTGTACGACCTTCCTGAGCAAACGCATGATATTTTTGCCCTTGATCGCTTCGACGCAGCAAAGTCGCTTAGAGACCACCTCTACTGGAAGTGCGATGAACGTTGCAATTTGGTAACCTGGACTACATCTTTGCTCTTTGCACTGCACTCCGGGCTCCACCGCCATCGAAAGGACGACGACGATCACGAGTTCGAAAAGATTTTCTTACTCATGATCGACACATGCGATTTCCCGGAGAGGACCCTCATCAAGGATTTGGGGGCTGTTAACGCTGTTAATACTCATGGGCTGCAGCAGATCGGATACTGGGAGGGTTATCTGACCCCCCGCAGCGAATATTCCTTTGGAGTGTATCTGTCCCAAGGCGCGTTAGATATAGAAGGGAGATGTGTGCAGGTCAGCTTCCAGACGCTGATCGATTTGGGTCTCTTTGAGCTGTTTCCTCCGCTCGCTGCTGAGGCCGAATGGGTTAAGTGGGTGAGGTGGGTAATTGAGCTCCGTGAGCCATTTTACAGACAGGAAATCTCGATATCTACCGCGGATGAAGTGCGAATTGCTGTTCAGCTTGCGAGAGATGGCTTTGGGGGTCGCTGGACCTTTCCTGCTGCTGCCATGTTGCTTGCTTTGAAGCCTCGTGCGAACAATGACCAGGCGATCCTTGAGGGATTCAAGGCGGGATTTTCAGGTAAGGTGACCATAGTATCTGCGGACAATACTAATGAGAACAGAGGATGAGATACGGGATTTGTCGTTGCATGATATCCAGGTTGATCGTGATGGACTTCCGGAGCTTGTGCAGTTTGAGAAGCTCGTCAATGACATTCATCGCCGTTTCACTGGGCGGGATATCAGCTCGGTTTTTTGGAGCGTACGGCGTTGACATTGCAGGGTTGTGGACAGAGGTTTCTTGAATTGGTTTTCGTTCTTTATCTTGCCAGGAGTAATGGAGAAGCATTTGCTAGAATATGGTGAACAAGCACAACGTCTTTGAATATGCATTCTAGTACTCCTGTTGGGTAAACAATCCGTCAGACATACTCATTAACATCTACTCTTCTACTGTTGTCATAAGGAAATAAGGGTAAGTCCATGTTTAAGCCTCTTTCTTGAGGCCTCTATTCCCCTCTTACCTTTCCGAGCCACTAAAGCATCTTAATACCTCCACTGCCTCAGGCCCGTTATAACATCTCAAACCCCCTATTTAGGGCTGCCGTTAACTAGATCCTATCTCCTAACCCTTACTACGCCAGTTATAGGCTGCCGGAGCTGACCACTGCCCTCTTAAGGCTCTCATGGCCTTACTTATCTACTATCTATTCGTGCATACTATTCAGTAATATCTCAAAGAGTACATAAGGAAGATAATCGCTGAATATAAGGCTATATATAAACACTCCACTGCAAGATTTTTCTATGGATAATTATGATATTCATTACAAATATTACGCCTTAAAGAATGAATGTTGCATTGTAGTCCATAAGCCTATATACATCGTCACACCACCCAGTGCCTGGAGCTCCAGCTGAAGGTGAATCATCTCCACGTACCAGACAACGTCACAGTCGTACCCCCACACCCAGACGGCACGGTATACGACCGGTTAGGATCAGTCTCCCACACGATGCTCCCATCCGACACATTTTTGAAGAACTTGTACTGGAACGAGGTGCCAACAGGCACTGTCACTGTGACATACCATTCAGGGTTCGAGGAGGTGTATTTACTAGCCGACAGGGCGATCGCGGAGCTCGTGTCCCAGTTGCCGAGTTGGCTGATCGAGCCGCTCAGGTAGATGTTCTCGCCGAAGGTAGTTGTGAGGATTTCCTCGAAGAGGATCGGGAGGGCTGTGGCGGATGTGCATGCTGTCGTTGTTGCTGTTGCTGTCGTGGTTGTTGTTGTTGTTGTGGTGGAGCCAGAGCCGCAAAGGCCGCTTCCACTGACCCAAGACGAGGGCACAAGCACCCGAGGCAACCCGGATGCCATTGGCACGGCGAGGTTCCCGCTCGAGTCCACGGTGAGAGTGGTGCAGGTGTACATCTCGACGAGGCTGGCGCCGGCGGAGTAGCCCGTGCCACTGAGGGAGAGAGTGTAGGAACTGCCCGAGGATCCCTTGTTGCTGAGGACGGTGACGACTTGGGCGCCAGCGACTGAACCCTTGCGCATAGCGAGAGTGTTGGAATCGTAGTAGAACGGGTTGTTCTATGCGATGTTAGCGTAGAATGCAAAGATACGATGAGAATACCTTGGAGGTTATGTAGGCTGTGTCTTTGGAAATCGCCAGCTTGCGGATCCTGTTGGTAGAGGCGATCCAGCTGTACAGCGTGGCGCTGGTCGAGTATCCAGACAGCCAGACAGCTTCGCGGTTGGCCGGGTCAGCGCCACCGCTGTAGTGCTGTTCCTGTCCTGCGTAGACAATGGGGATACCGTCGGAAAAGAACATGAAGGAGATGACATTCTTGGCTTGCGAATAGTCGCTCGTATACCTGGGAGGTTAGTTGCGCTCATCAAAGTGGGATAATGTCTTACGAGGCGAATCGGGGGTTATCATGATTCTCGATGAAGTTTCCCAGCAAGGTGGGATCCGCGCAGTCGGACGCAACGGAGCTGATCATGTTGTAGAGATTGCTGATGCTACCCCTGGGCGATTCGAACGCGTAGAGAAGCTCATAGTATCTGCCTCTAGTCAGTATCTAAAGAGCGTAGAGATTATAGTGCCTACATTGGATAGTTGAGCACACCATCGAGGTAATTCTGGTAAGGACAGGTATACGTTGGATCGCCCGAAAAGACCTCGCCGACACAGTAGACGCCAGCAGCATCATTGTAGCCAGGCCAGAAGTCTTTCTCGACATGTTTTACAGTATCGATGCGCAGACCGTCGACTATCTTGTCAGTATCTCCTATGCTCAGGTATGGCTTACTGACTGGAGTAGTTGGCAACCAATCCCTTCACCCAATCATACCAGATGGTTCGCACTTTCGCGTCGGTCGTGTCAAGATCGGGCAGTGACACTGTGGTATCTCCCAGCCAGCAGTCCTCCACGTTAGTCTGGTTGCTGTAGTCGGAGATGAGACAGTATGGGTGGAAGTAGCTGGAGGAATCGAACGGAGTGAAGACACTGTAGTCTATCGAGTTCCCTGCCCCGTCGTAGCCCTAAATGGTCAGATCTGATGTACAACGGGGAGTCGGCTTACCATATGGTTGGCAACCACGTCGACCATCAGGTACATGCCACGCGCGTGCAGCGCGTCGGCCAGACTTTTAAGATCTTGAGCCGTTCCATAGTTGTGATTGGCTTCGTAGCTTCATCCATTAGCAGAATCATAGACCGAGACAGGATTCTCACATGTTCTGCTGCCAGTATCCATGGTAGGAAGTCCCGTCGCCGGTGTCCTCATAGAACTGCTCAGTTACTGGGTTAATCCAGATGGCAGTAAACCCCATTCCTTGGATGTAGTCGAGCTGACATCGTTAGTTTGATTGGCAGAATATTAGACAATCGTACATGATTGATGATCCCCTGCCAACTACCACCGCAATATAGCTGCAAACGTTAGCATAACCAAACGAGCTTGATAAGGGCACATACTCTTTCCGTGACATCGCAGGCTGCAGTTGTAGAATTGTCTTCTCGGCCAAACCGATCTGTCAGAAGGAAATAGATTGACTGAGTGCGCCATTCGGCTGGGGTCAGAGCATGGGCAGCCTGTCCGAGCAGGGACAGGGACAGCGGGAGGAGCAACAAGTTCCACTTCATTCTGCAATTGTGCGCCTGTAGCGTGGTGTCATGCCACACAAAGATTCACCAAGACTTATATACCCTCGCTACAATAGTGGGCAACTACAGCGCCTTCCTATTACGCCACGGACGTCCAGTCGTCTGCATTAAGCAGCGATGACCATTCCAGCGCATGTCTGTTTCATTTCTTCATCGCCGTGACCCCCGTCGGCAGCTGATCGACGCGTGTTTCAACTCTCCGCCCCGATCGAGTTGACAAGCCGCATCTAGAGCCGTACGTTTATGGTAATAGGTTGGCGAGTCCGGCTCTAGGGAGGCCACGGAGCTCGGCAGTTGTGCAGAAGAAACGCAAGTAATGTCTCTGAAGACTGCATACTACAGTAGCACCCAACATCGCCTTCCATGCTGGACAGTGGAGACAGAGAAATACTCTTTCAAACCCTAATTAGATAAGTCCACTATTCCCCGATATGGTTACCACCGTATTCTCAGCTCCGTTCCATGCCCGCCATGTCATACAGAAGCCAGCGTCCCAACCCCAGCAATGATTAATCTTATCAACTGTTGCTAAATGGCGATGCCGCTCGATCCGACGCCGAGCTTACAATGCATGTCGCCTAGGAGCAGTTTCTCTACACTAGTTGATGAATCTTCGGCACAGCCCGATGATATAGGCCAATAGTGAAAAATACCGCAGAACGCCTTTAAATGCCTCACAAGCCATCCAGCTTCCAATGGAATCAAGAGTGTCTCGGATTAGTCAAGTATAAATACAGGATAGTTTGCCGCTGGACTCTGCTGATAATTTCATCGTATAGAGCCGCCAGAATGATTCGGGCCATCCTATGGTCCGTTAATGTTTTTCTCATCAGTCTGGGCCAAACGGCAATCGTCCCTCTTCCTTCAACCACCGGACCATGCAATGTCACGCTTCATGCAAGTGAACTAGTTGACATATCTCGAACCGATCCCTATGACCCAAAAGGAGGTAAGCGTTCTATCATGGTCACCACCTTTACACCTATCAATTGCGGAAGTGTACTCTCTACATCTTACATCCCGAATGCAACAGCCACGTATGAAGATCCGAGTTTCCAGTCTTTTGGACTACCTCCAGGAACGTTCGAGTCCTTTCGCATCCAGACTCAGACACAGCAGCAGCCGCCGCCTTTCAGTCATCAAGGAGATTACCCAGTAGTGCTTTTCTCACCGGCACTGGCAACCTCGAGATTGATGTACACACTGCTGCTCCAAGACATTGCCAGTAACGGATTTGCTGTTGTCTCCGTCGATCACCCGTACGATGCTGACATCGTAGAATATCCTGATGGCCGCACGGTTCTCGGAATACTCGCAAACATCAGTACCGAATCAGAATTTGTTTCAGCAATGAACGTTCGTGTTAAGGACATGTTGTTTTTACTTCATCAAATGAACGACGAAAAAGTGATCAGAAACATATTCGCTTTGTCACAGGGAAATTTGCTTCTACTCTCTCTTGATCGAGTAACGATCCTTGGTCATTCCCTCGGCGGAGCAACAGCAGCGCAGACAATGCTGGTTGACAATCGGTTTGCTGGGGGTATCAATCTAGATGGTACACTATGGGGCCCTGTCGTGGACAAAGGACTGCCGAGTCCGTTCCTGCTTTTCGGTAACGCGAACCACACGCAGGCAACAGATCCCAGCTGGGCAACATTTTGGTCACATTCACGAGGATGGAAACTTGAGCTACAACTCGCACAGTCCAAACACTATACTTTTTCTGACTTTCCAGTGCTTGTCGACGCTCTGAGTCTCTCGGACGAAGTTAGACAAATTATTCAGGCCGAACGTATTGGGACGATAGGTGGTTTGCGGGCTAAGGATGTGATTGCTTCATACATCACTTCCACACTGCAGTACTTTGTTTATGGGCACACGTCAGATTTGCTGAGCGGCCCTTCTATAGCATATCCTGATGTGACATTTGTGTCCGATTAGGGGTAGCGACGGGTATGTTCCGACGACGGCTCCTTAACAAGAACCATGGTTGGGATAAGTGATACCACGGAAGTGAAACCGTTAAATTAGCTTATGAGGAGTGGCGTTTGGATTTGACCTGAATAGCAAAGGCAGTGTAGGGAGGCATAATGTGTAATACACCACTGTATACCATTGTATCTATCATACAGGTATATACAGAACATGTTATTTTCCTATATCATTTGGTTAGGAGAAGCATATCGGAGAGAAACTGACACGGACTTGAGATCCGAGATTCGAGTGTCATGCCCAACTAAGCAGGGGGCGGCGCAATTGCGGGGAATCTTAATATCCGCGGTCTCTTGGGTTGCTTCAGGCTTGATCCGAATTGGCAACAAGTCCGGCGCTATAGTGGATGCCGAATGCACTCGTCGTCTCACCACTTTAAGCAGTGCGTATCTCCGTGAACCGATTGCCTGATTGATCGACGGGTCTGCAGTCTGCACATTCCCAACTTTTCTCCATAAACCAAGCTGGACTCTGCTGGAGCGAATACGTGCCGATGGAGAGTGTGGAGAGTGGAGGCCCGCCTGGAAAGGCGGATGATGGGCATGAAATGAGCCATTTCACCCGGCAGTTAGCCTCGGATAGAAGAACCAGTCAGAGCAGCGAATATTGCCTAAATCTCCGTGAAGGACTTGCCTGGTCTGCTGTTCTCTTGCGATTCGACCTCCGCCTCTCCGCAGGATATCAGGACTCAGCCTATCGGGATCAACGGGGATCTCCGTCTCGACAGGTGATCAACCTCAATCACATGCGGAACCCATGCTCTGCCGTTGCAGATGGACCCCGTGGGGAACCCGGCCTCTTTGCATGCCGTGTGCGGGTGTTGTGCTGCTTTCTGGGAGTCACGTATGCGGACGTCGCAAATGGGATCATGAGTTCCTTCTCAGACCAATCAAGGAAGAGCCCAGCAGAAGATACAAGAGATCCACTTACCGAACTACATTCAAGGCACACAATCACCAGCCGTCAGAGTCAAAATCTATAAGAGGGTCACACCCCAGAGTTGCCCTTTCCGATAGGATTCAGGACGATTAGTCTCATCGCATCCCCTTCACACTTCTCTATCTCATCCTTTCCCTGCCGAATCTCGTCTCTCGACCAAGCCATGCCTCGCCTTTCCTACGCACTCTGTGCGCTGGCTGTTGGCCATGCTGCCGTTGCGGTTCCTCAGTTATCGCCTCGTGCTACTGGTAGCTTGGACACCTGGTTGGCTACTGAGACTACCGTTTCTCTGAATGGCATTCTCGCCAACATCGGTGCCGAGGGTGCTTATGCGAAGAGCGCAAAGCCTGGCGTGATCATTGCCAGTCCCAGCACCAGCGACCCAGACTGTAAGCGACGATCCTGATCTACTGCCCGCAATCATTGACATTCGTAGACTACTTTACCTGGACGAGAGATGCTGCTCTCACCATGAAAGTCCTGGTCGATCTCTTCCGCAACGGCAACCTGGGTCTGCAGATTGTGATTGAAGAATATGTCAACTCTCAGGCCTACTTGCAGACCGTCTCTAACCCATCTGGCGGTCTTTCGAGCGGAGGACTCGGGGAGCCCAAGTACAACGTCGATATGACCGCGTTTACGGGAGACTGGGGTCGTCCTCAGCGCGATGGTCCTGCCCTGCGCGCCACGGCTCTCGTCGACTTTGGCAACTGGCTGATTGTATGTTCCTTGTATGAAGACTGAAAGCCCTGGCTGACATCCACAGGACAACGGCTACTCCAGCTATGCTGTCAACAACATCTGGCCCATTGTGCGCAACGATTTGTCCTACGTTGCTCAGTACTGGAGCCAGACCGGCTTTGGTGAGTTACGACTTACATCTAGAATTCTGTGCATCCACGCTGACTGTTCATTCTACTGAACAGATCTCTGGGAAGAGGTGAACTCCATGTCCTTCTTCACCGTCGCTGCTCAGCACCGTGCCCTCGTTGAGGGAAGCGCCTTTGCTAGCAGGGTGGGAGCCTCCTGCTCGTGGTGTGACTCGCAAGCCCCTCAGATCCTCTGCTACATGCAGAGCTTCTGGACTGGCTCGTATATCAATGCCAACACCGGCGGGGGCCGTTCCGGCAAGGACGCCAACACCGTCCTGGCCAGCATCCATATCTTCGATCCCGCGGCTGGCTGCGATGATACTACTTTCCAACCCTGCTCGCCTCGTGCCCTCGCCAACCACAAGGTGTACACCGACTCGTTCCGCTCTATCTACTCGATCAACTCTGGCGTCGCGCAGGGTGCTGCTGTTTCCGTTGGCCGCTATCCCGAGGATGTATACTACAACGGCAATCCCTGGTTCCTCACCACCCTCGCCGCTGCCGAGCAGCTGTACGATGCTATCTACCAGTGGAAGAAGATCGGCTCCATCACGATCACGAGCACATCCCTCGCCTTCTTCAAGGACATTTACAGCTCCGCCGCGGTAGGCACCTACGCATCCGGTAGCTCCACCTTCACAGCCATCATCAACGCGGTCAAGACCTACGCAGACGGCTACGTGAGCATCGTCGAAACCCACGCCATGAACAACGGCTCCCTCTCCGAGCAATTCGACAAGACCTACGGTACCTCACTATCCGCCCGCGACCTGACCTGGTCGTACGCCGCCCTCCTAACCGCCAACATGCGGCGTAACGGCGTGGTGCCTCCCTCCTGGGGTGCCTCCTCCGCCAACACCGTCCCCTCGTCCTGCTCCATGGGCTCCGCCACCGGTACCTACAGCACCGCGACTGCCACCTCCTGGCCTAGCACTCTGACCAGCGGCTCGCCGGGCGCTACCACCGCCCCCTGCACGACCCCTACCTCCGTCGCTGTCACCTTCGACGAGATCGCCGCCACCTCCTACGGCGAGCACGTATACATCGCCGGATCCATCTCCCAGCTGGGTAATTGGGATACCAGCAATGCCGTCCCCCTGAGCTCCTCTAAGTATACCTCCAGTAACAACCTCTGGTACGTAACCGTCGACCTGCCCGCTGGCACGACATTCCAGTATAAGTACTTCCGCAAGGAAAGCGATGGCTCAGTCGTGTGGGAGAGTGACCCCAATCGCGAGTATACGGTGCCTTCGGGCTGTGGTGTGTCGACTGCTACTGAGAGTGATACTTGGCGGTGATCTATAGCTATATATATATCGATGTTTGGAGATTGGTAGGTTAGAATTAAGACTACATCCTTCCGAAATTAATACGATATGATAATGATTTGGTGGGTGTGTACGCCGAACTAAAAATATCAACGCGGCGGTAGTTCTGTTTCAAACCGAACATACCATAAAAATGATACATCCCAGTCGGACCTGCATGAAGTCATGCAGGTCCCGGACCCTGTCGATCAAGTTCGAAGATCATGACGAGTCAAATTATATTCCGCTCAAGCATGCAGATCAGCAGCGTCATAACACATACATATCTTCCAGAAAGAATGTACCATCCCTGGCATGTATACATGGTGCATTCCGACCCGGCCCCTTTCTGCGCAGCTGAAACATCATCTGCATTCCGTGCTAGATTGGAACCATAAAAGACAAGAGTCGCACCTTGAAAGCAAAATGAGACACACGCAAAATGCTTCTGCGCCTCGAATTCTTCTTCCTTGTCCTCGCACCCTCCATAGCCGTCGCAACGCCTACAACACGCGCAGAGACGGCCCTCACTGCGCTACAGACATGGTACAACACCACCAGCGGCATCTGGGATACCTGCGGCTGGTGGAACGGGGCAAACTGCATGACCGTTCTTGCTGACCTGGCGGATGTGGACGACGCTGTGCGTGAGGTTGCTATCGGGGCCTTTGAGAATACGTTTTCGACGGCGCCGGCGTCGAATCCTGCGCCCGGGCGGGGGAATAATACGTACAACGGGGCGATTAAGCATCATCGGCCGCAGGAGGCTGATCGGCGGCGCGCAGGGGTAGATGCCTCCCTATGGTTGGATGGAGCGTACGACGATGATGCGTGGTGGGCGTTGGCGTGGATCGCGGCGTTTGATGTTACAGGTCGACAGGAGTATCTCGATCTCGCGGTGGATATATTTGAGCAGTTGGTGGGTTTGTTCCAGGTTTCTCTGCTGGAGGATATTCTGACGAGCGCTAGAGTAAGGTGTGGCCGTCGCGGTGCGGCGGGGGGATCTACTGGGACTACACGCATACCTATGTCAACGCGATTGCGAACGAGCTGTTTCTATCGCTCGCGGCGCATCTTGCGAACCGAGCGTCGAACAAGGAGTATTATGTTGACTGGGCTCAACGCGAGTGGGATTGGTTCCGAGGCAGCGGGATGATCAACGCGAACCACACCATCAACGATGGGCTGACGGATGACTGCAAGAATAATGGACAAACCACGTATGGGCCCAATGCCCGCAATTGAAGATGAGTGCTGACGAAATAGCTGGACATATAATCAAGGAGTCATCCTCGGCGGACTGGCCGAGCTATACCGCGCGTCTCCTAACGCAACGTACCTCGAGTCAGCTGGGGAGATAGCTAGAGCGGCTATCGCGGCCCTGAGTGACTCGAATGGTGTTATACACGAGCCCTGCGAGCCTAGCAGCTGTACAGGCGACAGCACGCAGTTCAAGGGGATCTTCATCCGGAACCTGCGGTTGTTGCACGGTGTGGCCCCGGATGAGGTGTACTCGCGGGTCATTACAGCGTCCGCCGATAGTATCTGGACAAAAGATCGCGATGCCAGTAATAAGATGGGGGTTAATTGGGCTGGTCCCATTCAGCAGGTGGATGCTTCATCGCATAGTTCGGCTATGGATCCGTTGGTTGCTGCCATTGGATTGTCGTAGATCTCAATCTTGGAGAGACCATGGGAGATTGGAATCCTTTGAAATGCTCAGGGCAAGAGCGTGTGGCGTTATGTCTAGGTCGTGAGCCAGCTAGGTAAATATATCATTTGTCCGTCGTATTCCAGGACTTGTTCCCATCCTAAGAGGGACGTAAACAGCGGATTCCTCAGCAGAAATAGAAGATAGCACGTGACAGCAAAAATTAGGCTATCCGCGGCTCCTGATTGGTGGGCCGTACTTCCACTTGCAGTGGATCGGCCCGCAGCCAAAGAAGAAAACCGCTTAGATTAAATCAAGGGAAAGGGCCAGTCTAGACCCCTGGAGGCTTTTTCTCTGGGCCATCACTGGCTGTACATGATCCACCGTAATACCCGCTTCCAAGGCACAGTCGTGTTAATCCACTTTTGCCCCGATCTCTTCGTCCTGTCGTCTCATCCTCCCGGTAAGCGACCAGCTCATCTCCATCTTAAGCAAGTCTGTCACTCCAAAGTGTCGTTTATTCAACGGTTTAACGGTTATCCATGATCCATCAACCGATTCTCTGACACTCTGGACTCGGTTATCGGATCTCGGCCTCATTATTATTGGGTTGTTCCAGACTCAGCTCTGTCTGACATTTCCACAGATCCGTCGGAGCTGTGTAATCTAATCCCGATTGGGACATCCATCTCCAGCTTCTTCTCAATCCCCTCTTTTCCTCCTCTCCTTTCCTTTCATCTTCTTTCTTCTTTCTTCTCCTTCCAGCATCAAGAGTCAGGACGATGAGCTGAGCTGCCTCCCCTGGACGACCAGCCAGAGTTGTCTCCGGATGCGCATCCCAATCGCCGTGCAGCTCGGCCTGCTGGTCCTTGTGACCGCCCTAGTGGGCCTGGCCGTGCTGTCCATCGCTACGGTGAGCTCTCACTGATTGCCGATCATCAACTCGTCACTAATAAGTAGACGCAGTGGGTTAATAACTACAATTTTGTGGTCGATGTCCAGTAAGATAGCAAACCTTTCTTGGCTTTATTCTATGCTTCACCCTGACAAGTGACCAGATCCGAAGGACTCGAGCTGGTCGCGCAAATCAAAGCCAGTCAGATCGCCTCCAATCTCAAACTTCTCGAATCGACGTGCAAAACCATTGTCACTCGACTGCTGATCCAGGGTGCTCTCGGGCGGTTCTACAATGGGAACTCGAGTGATGCGAATTGGACCTCGTCCGTTACGGATGTGCAGTCGGCCATGGGCAGTAACAATTATCTGGACCTCTATCAAGCCATCGTTTTCTCTCGAAATGGTCAAGGAAATCGGCACGGATTGCTGAATGTCACCGCCAAAGATATTGTCGATATCCCTCTTCCCTACACCTACGCGAACGGCACTGCGGTCATGCTGGGAGATGAGGGACTGGGTTATCCCCCCGCGCTCTACCCGGATCTGACATATTCTGCAGCCTCCGATGGCAGCAACACAACCGACGTGTACGCCTTTTCCGACTACAAGCTTGGACTCGACACCGCTCTTCTTCTTGGGCCGCTGCGGATTAACAGCTCTTTTTCCCTCATTTCAGTCACAGTGCCCATCATCAATAATACATCGGCCACTGACATTATTGGATACATGACGTAGGCAATTCTGGAACGGAGAGACAGAAATGTCACTTGCTGACCGCGTACAGGGTCGTCGCCAGTGCCGCCAGTCTGCAGACCACGATCAACTCTCGCGATGGCATGGGCAATACCGCTCAGGTTCTCCTGCTCGGTCCATCCCGGGCAGAGAATCGGTTCGCTCCGGACGGCTACCCAGCCACAGCGACCTCTGCCCCGGACGTCGAAGGTCTTTCTCGCGCCGAGGTCCACTACGTGTTTGAGCCTACGCCACTTCCCGGCCACAGCAGCAGGCACGGCGGAAATCTGAGCATGAACAGCTTTGCCCTGTCCAGGTATCCGCTGGCATGGAAGCTCATGTCGAGACCGTGGGCGCTGTCCAACGACTCGATCAGCGATTTGTCAACGAGAAATGAACACGGATATCAGGTTGCGGTCGGAGCGATCCGGCCCAAGACGCAGATGGCACAGTGGATCCTGCTGGTGGAGGAGACCCAGGCAGAGGCATTCGCTCCGATCAACAAGCTCAGGAAAATCATTCTTGCATGCGTCTTTGGGACAATCGGGTTCATTCTTCTGATCGTTCCTCCGCTCGCCCATCTGGCCGTGGCACCCATTCGCCGCCTGAGCGACGCCACTCGCAAGTCAATCGAGCCCCCGTCCAGTGGACCGTACACTGTAGGAAGCACCGACGCGGAGACTGAACCCCGTACTTTTGACGATCACATGGATGAGAAGGGATTTGTAGCCTGGGTAAAGCATTTCCGACGAAAGGACCGGCCCAACAGCGCACACAGCAATGGCAGTCGCAACCATGCTAGAACTTTCCAGATCCCGGGCAGAGTGAAGGAACGCAAGCATGTCGTCACCGACGAACTGACGGAGCTGACCAGCACTTTCAATGAGATGTCCGACGAGCTTTCCATCCAGTACAATCGGCTCGAAGAAAGAGTGGCCGAGCGAACTCGCGAGCTGGAAGCCGCCAAGTTGGCCGCAGAGACTGCCAACGAGAGTAAGACATTGTTCATCGCCAACATCTCACACGAGCTCAAGACCCCACTGAACGGGATTTTGGGTATGTGTGCAGTGTGCATGGGCGAAGACGATCTTCCTCGAATCAAAAAGTCCTTGCAGGTCGTTTACAAGTCGGGCGATCTTCTACTGCATCTTTTGAATGACTTGTTGACCTTTAGCAAGAATCAAGTCGACCAGGCAATTCGGTTAGAAGAGAGGGAATTTAGATTGTCGGACATCCGGTCTCAACTGGCGGTCATTTTCCAGAACCAGGTCCAGGAAAAACAGATCGATTTCAATGTCAACTTTGTCACTGGTGACACCCTTTCGCCAAAGGGCGATGCCCTCCAGGAGAAGTCGTTTTTGCCGCCTCCCCCCGCGCTTGGTCCACCAGGAACTGGTCGGTTGAAGGATATGGTATTATGGGGTGATCAACATCGTATCCTTCAAGTTCTGATCAACCTGGTCAGCAACAGTCTCAAGTTCACTCCCGAGCATGGCAAGGTCGGGGTTCGCATCAAATACGTCTGGGAAGTGGAAACCCCGGGTAGTCCCAGAACGTCTATGCAGGACTCTCGACGTAATTCGCGACTGCGATCCCGACCTCCGTCGCATGCCAGCTCCCAGCCTCGTGAGCCCATGGACGGCCTGGTTCAGGAAGAATACCACACTCCTGTGCTTTCGCAGTTGCGAACTCTCATTTTCCAGTTTGAGGTCGAAGATAATGGCCCTGGTGTCGCTCCCCATCTACAGAAGCGGGTCTTCGAGCCCTTTGTACAGGGCGATCTCGGGCTCAACCGAAAATATGGAGGCACAGGATTGGGGCTAAGTATTTGCGCGCAGCTGTCTCGCTTGATGAATGGAACCATCACCCTTGAAAGCGAGCAGGGCAAAGGCGCCTTGTTTACTCTGGAGATTCCGTTGAAATTCGTCAAGGAGGCAGCGCCCAGTACCCGCAGTTCAAGTATCGCTGGATCGCGCACACCGAGCGTTTTCTCGCTGGACGATCTTGCCGGTCTCGCGCGACCGCCGTCGAACAACGGCTCTGTTCGAAGCGATCCGTTGACCAGCAATTTTGAGAAACAGGATCTGCAGCCTCGACTTGTCGGACTCAGTCAGCCGTTTTTTACCCCCACACCGTCATCCCCCTCATCGTCGACTCCCAGGGTTACTCCTGAGGGAGCCAAACCCGAAGTGGAAGATAATACATCTGGCAAGGTGCGCGTATTGGTGGCTGAGGACAACGTAGTGAACCAGGAAGTGGTTCTTCGGTATGTCATTCTCCACGTTTTCACGGACAATGCTAACGCCTCCAGAATGCTTCGTTTGGAAGAAGTATATGATGTAACGGTCGTCAAAGACGGCCAAGAAGCCTACGACACAGTCAAGGCGAATATGGAAGAGGGCAAAGTATTTGACCTTATCTTCATGGACATTCAGGTATACGCAACCATACTATTTAGAAGTGGCGTAGCTGACACAAGCAGATGCCCAACCTCGACGGCCTACAGAGCACCCGTCTCATCCGTGGCATGGGCTACTCGGCGCCTATTGTTGCGCTCAGCGCTTTCTCGGAAGAAAGTAATATCAAAGACTGCATGGACTCGGGCATGGACATGTTCATTAGGTATGTGTACTCACCTCGACAGCAAGTCTGTACTAATGGAGGTAGTAAACCTATCCGACGGCCTGCCTTGAAACACGTGTTGAATAAGTTCGCTACGATTCCGGAAGAGCCGGAGAATGTGCAAGATTCATAGCCTTGGCAGAACCAGCCAGCACTAGGCCCTACCTTTCAGGCGTACAATGGTAGTTGTCATGAATATTTAGATACGTGGGAGTCCATCTATGTTTGAGGTAGCCTGATCGGGTTGAAACAATGAACAATGATATGGAATATATTCCAGAACTCCTCTCGGAGTATTCTCTGCCATGTGGCTTTTGCATTCAAGTTTGGACCTTGTAAGACGAGCAAAAAGAAAAGAGCTGGCAAATCATCATTTTGAACCTTACAGGGCGAGGTGACACTTACGAGTCATACTAAGGTGGAACGATTTTCCCCATACTCGGATTGAGCGAATGTTGTCCAATATTCTGTAGATACGACGAGCATTCAGATCCAAATCAGAAGCAGATAAATTTCGATATGTTGAACTCACAGCTGAACACGCAATCAAGATCCCTTCCCGAGCAGCCTTGTAAATCTTCGCATCCTGTAGACAATAAGCACTCTCGGCGACCAATCCTCCCCGAATAGATCCAAAACCAAGAACCAATCAAACCAAACCAGAACTCAGAAGCCAAAAAAACCAGAAACAAGAGGAAAAACTCACTGCGCAAGCCCATGCGCCGCCACAAGCCCCCACCCCGCCAACCTCCGATCCCTATCCCAATACCTCATCTGATGCAGGATAACCTCCTCGGCGCTCGTCCAAATAACCCCCTCCGTCATCGCCGCCGCCGTAAACGACAGGATCAGATCCCCCGTTTTGGCGCCTCCGTAGCGCTGGATCGCGTCGACGGAGGAGTAGACTCTTGCGTCGCGGGCGCGGACCTTCTCGAGGCATTGCTGGAGGAGGTTGTAGGATGGCCAAGGCTGGTCGGGGAGGTTGGTGAAGACCATGAAGAAGTCGAAGGTGCAGTAGAGGGGGTGTTGCTGTTCGGTGGCGGCGAAGGCTCGGGCTGTCACGTCGTTCATTCCTAGATTGTGGGGGTTATTCATGTTGTTTTGCATGGTGTTGGGCATGTTGGCGTAGAAGCTCTGGTCCATACCGTTGTTGAGGTTGGGTAGACTGTTGGGGTTGTAGTTGGGATTGTTGTTAGAGAAGTTGTTGTTCATTTTGATGGTGGGAGTTGCTGTTAGGGAAGTCAATTGAGAAGGTAGTGGGAAGAAGAGAGATAGTTTGATGAGATGCTTCTCTTGTCCAGACGTTGGAGGTATTTATATTATGGACTGAGACATATTCCTAGACAGTCTCTTTGAACATTACAATAGACAATGGCTTTGTATATCCATGATTCGAGACACGCCTTTGTCATAGTAAGACCATTCACAAAGGTGCTTTGTGGAAGAGTCACAGAACAATAAGCAATGTCTTGGTAGCAGCACAACGATGTCATTATAACATCTGAAAACTCACTAAACAGTGTTTCAGGTGTGTATTGATAAAGGGTCTTTATCACAAGGATTCAGCATCAGAATCTCAAAGCTGAGACTAGACAATGGGGTTTCAAGAAGAGTGCCGTGCTTGTTCTCCTGGAAATGTTGTCAATGTGGCATTTCGCTGAGGGGCTTCATCGACGGGGAGATGTACAGGATGCACCCATATTGTTTGCTCAAATGCACAGTAACTCGGTCTCTACGAGGGAGACTGTATCGCTATACTTTATTCTACTCAGATTATCTTCCATAAATGATCCCGAGGCGAGCCTGTTCGGCGTGGCGCATGTTGGATCGTGGCTTGCATTCAATGCGTTTGAGATTCTTCTATCCTCGAGTCGACCAAAGGAGGCAGCATTACGCCAATGTGAACATCTGGGCGTGCCAACCGTAAGCTCTATTCAACCTCCGTCCAATCCGCCTCGCGATCCGAAAAGGGATCTTCGCAATAGGGTGCGGCTCATGAAATTGAATGCTGCGCTCAACGTCCAGATTTCTCGGCGTGAACTGCCAGACCGAGCCGTAGAGCTTCTCCACCGTAAAAGCCGTGCTGCCCATAGCGTGGAGGAAATCGTTCCACGGGATCTCTCCCGGCTGAGCATTTTGCGAAGGCTGGTAAAATAGTGTGGAGAAAACCTTCAGAGCCCGCTTGTCCACTTTGAACGTGGGCTGACGATCACACTCATCTTCGACGGGCAGCTCGGGTTCCACGGCTTTGTCGGGCATACTCGGCTTTCCTTGAGATTTGACTTTCTTCTTGGGTACAGGGGCAGTAACCGGCTCGATGGTCTTCTCAGTTCGGTGTACCAGCTCGAATTGGAGATCTGCCAAACTCTTCTCCAAGCCTGTCACTTTGGCGGGTCGCTTTTCAGGCTCGACCCAGGCAGGCGTTCTTTGAAGGTTTCCAGGAATTCTAGTAAGCACCTTGTACACAGCGTTGCGTCGGGTCATTCCACGGGTCACTGGCATAAGCGAATCGACCGCACGCCAGAACGCGTCCAAATTCCTCTCCGCAGATCTCATGAGTTCGACATTTTCACGATTTCGTCGCTTTTCAGCTGGGTAATGGAATCGACCATCTTCCGGCGATCCAAGTTTGGCTAAAGAGGTGCCCTCGAAGCTTACCAGGAACTTGTCCCAACCGCTAGTTAGGTTGCTGTATTCTTTCTGAATCTCATCTCGCCGTTCTTCAAACCCATTTTCGAATGTACTTGCCCACGGTTGGTAGAGGTCAATTTGATGAATACATTCGGACATAACTGCCAAGTCTGAAATAATGCTGGCAACTTGACTCGACACGAGCTCCTTGTTTTTGGGGTCCGATTGAACGAGACGTTCAAGCTCATCCATGAGCGTTTTTCGGCCGGCCAAGTGAACCTTATGGCTATCCCAGAGCGTTTCAAGAATGCAAAGCAGGCCCCCCTGGTTGTCAGTCCTTGATACACCCGGCCGGGTTTCTGCAATCATCTTCGAGGTGCCCGCCTGCTGAGGTTGCCGAGCGAATAGTGATCGCAATGGAGGGGAGGCTGGAGCTGCTATTTTCAGCTGGTTGACTGGACCAATAGCAAACTGTTCCAGGACGTATTTCAGGTATACAAACGCGTTATAGAGGTCCGTAGGCAGGTCTTTCTCGGGCGATATCCTGTCCTGATATTTTGCAATTAGTTGACGCAGGTCGGCGACGAGAGAATGGAGTGTGGACCACATCTCCAGGCTCATGTAAGCTTCAGGCACAACATTTTGGAGAACCCGATTCCAGAATAATGGCTGAATATGAAGTGCCAATGTCGGATGCGCCTGGCCATTAGTATCTCGGATAATTTCGACGCGATGTTCCTTGTACTCATTAACAACATCTGCAAAGTATCCAGGGTCCTCGCGTAATGCTATGAGATGGTCTTCCGCAGCCGAGCGTTTAGCATCGATAATGCCTTCTAGAGAGGCCAAGTCGAGCTGCGCGGGTAGACGATACGGCGCGTCTGCTGCCACTGCAGCCAGGGAATGCCAGTCCCCTTCCTCTTTCATTGCGGGCTCAGGCAGTACCGGGAAGTCCTTGATTAAGGCGGTCTCAGGAATATCGTGAAGAATTTGACGGGTACAGTCTAAAAGAAATTCGTAGATCCTCTGCTGTATTTCCAGAAGTAATAGCCCATGGCCGGGATGGAAGCCTTGACCATGATGAAGCCAAAATAATGCTTCATCGTTATCATCCCATGCAATCAGCTCCCCGTATGTTTCTGGTGTTGTCCGACCAGTGAACATCATGGTATGCAGGTTGAGAAAAGCAGAGCTGATAACACCTGAGCCATGCCCAAGATGTGGAGCGTGATAGTCCGTGTGCGCAAAACAATGTGGCTGATACCGAGAGCGAGCATTGAGGAACAGGAGCAACGGTCTTGTTTGCTCCAGGTCTTCCAGATTGATATAAGGCCACAGATATGCCTCCGTGGACTCTTCGCGGGGTCCCTTTTTGAACGCGTCATAATCTGGCCTGTGCATCTTGGACATGTTTGGCCAAGCGGAGAGAAGGATCTGACGACGCTTAGTCTTGGTCTTCTGGCGCCATCGTTTTTGAATCCGTTCTTCATGACGTTCAATTATCTTATTCAGTGTTTCCCAGTCGGATAAAATTTTAGTCGCTCTTTTGTGACTTTCTTGGCGGACCTCATCCGCAGTTGGGAAAGATGTTGGTCTAGGAAGATTAGGATCGATGCTATTGAATAAGGACCCTAAGGATGCTGGATTGCTCCAATCTGTGCCACTCAAGGCATTGCTGTCGAAATTGACAGCCTCTTCACTAAAGGGATCAAATCTGGCAGCCATAGCGACAATTCTTGTGAAGTTGAGCAGTATGGCGATACGGAGGGGGTAAAGGAGCAATGTGGATTGAGAGTTTGAGACTGTCGCGTATCTCCAGTCACTGGGGACACGTGATCCGTATCCAAATTTACCCCTTGGCCTGAATAGAACAGGAATAACGGTCAGCCTGATGATCGAATTTAAAGTATAGATGGTATCTGAATGCCTCCCGTCTAACTGGAGTACTTAGATGGAAATGCAATGCCATCTATGGCAATGTCTATGTCACACCCTGGGATCCGTCTCTGCTGTTCTCTGCTAGTCAACTACTTTGGGAAGGGGTGATATAGTCCCTGGACTATATCCAATACTTGCCTGAGGCCTACCAACCAGGTAGCCTAATGATGCAATGATACAATGACCTGAACGAGGTCAAGGACAATCCAAAGGCAACACAAGAACAATAACAGTAGAGATAGAAGCAAGGCCTATTAAGGACGTATCCTTAATAGTAAGAGAGTAACTGACGAATCGGACTAGTGAACTTGTACTCAAGTGAGCTCTTGATATTGAACGCGAGGAACTAAACTAAGACTGCTAGATACAATGGTAATGAGTGTCCTTATATAGTTCCTCCCTTCCGGTCCATACCTTGAGGTTATTCTGAGGTCCCATTATGGACTGTGGTCCATGGTCCATGGTGGTGTTATGTGATCACGGTCCTTTATGGACCGTTTCCCTTTCTTGGCGTCAGGGACCGTTAGTCACGTGACTTAACCGCCCTCTGACCTCGAGCCTGATTGTACGTCAGACTGTACTGCCTTTCTCGTAAGCCTCATCCAACCATTTCGTGTTGACTGCAAGTGTGCCGTAACAGTCTAATGTTAGTGGATGATCTACATGTCCATACGCATCCCAGGTTGTATGAAAAGCTGAACTATCAAAAGATGTTATCAGATGTCACAGCGGCACGTCAACCTACACTACTATGCTAAAACTGGTTGTTAGAGACACCTTTCTAGTTCAGTAATATGGTTTACAGACGTCCTCTTTGCCAGTCCAATAGTTGTCAAAGACATTCTTCCCCTTCTGTATCTCAACAAGAGGACACCGCTCAACCAATCAGCTCGCATAGCTCAGTTGGTAGAGCGCATGACTAGTAATCATGAGGTCAGCGGTTCAAATCCGCTTGTGAGCATTTCTTTTTTGACTCTTTTTTGTTTGATTGCAGTTATGATCTCAGTTCGATTTCGAGTGCGAGCTTTTTTTGCCTCAGTGTGTACGGCAAAGTGAGCATAACTCGCGCCATCCGATCATTAAGTGACTAACCCCTGACTTTGGGCGCATAACCCTGATGATTCTACAGGGTACTTTGAAACAGGAACACTAAAAGAACAAGTGATTATACTGATTTCAAAAACAATATATTAACTAATCCATCCTGTCCAGGCGACTCCACGTGTTTCGTTTCATTTCTTCATTGAGGACTTGAGCTTGAAACATGTCTCTGCGAGCTGTGTTCAACATCATTCACAAACTGAAGCCTCCTTGTCTCAGACTCAGCCTGGCTACTACCTAGAGAGCAGCCAAAGCATCGTACTGCGCCTGAGTCACGGCCAGCACCGACCCATGTCTATGGTCTCCCAGGGCAGATCCCGTAACAGGCGTGAACAGTCCCGACGTCACATCCGTCGACACCCACGGCGACAAACCAGTGACACTGCCCACCTTGTCGCAAACCAGATACGCCTTGCCGGGTGTCACATTATCCCAGAAGGGATACGGGCCCTCGAAGTGGCTGCTGTTCTGGACGGTGCCCGAGGGGGTGGACCAGGTACCGAACAGGCCGGTCCGGCTTACTTCGACGTTGATCTGGCTGTTGCTCACGTAGAAGCGGACGAAGGTGTTGTCGTCGACGCGGAGGATGCTGAGGTCGATTATCGAGGTTGTTATGTGGTCCATGTAGGTCTGGGGCTTGGTGAAGGTCTTGAAGTCGCTTGTGTGAGCGTAGCGGATGATGTCTGTGGTGACGGGATTGCCTGTGTGGCCGGGATCGCTTGCTGCGTACTGTATTTGGTCAGTCTACCTGATCATGGTATGCTGCCGGGGGTACATACGAATTTGGATGCCCAGTGCACCATGTATTTTCCTGTAGGCTGTTAGTCATGCTCAATCGACGGAGATACAGACTGCAATATACCAGCTTTCGCATCCCAGATTGCATCCGGCGCCCAGACCATGCCGGCCGTCGAGTCCTCGACCGTCACAAGTCGCTCGCCAGTCCAGTGAATCAGATCCCTGCTCTCCCACACGAAGATGCCCCGCGACCCGTTACGAGTGGCTTTGTCCCAATTCGTCTACCACAATCAGTATCACCTCATGTCTGCAGGCAAGGGACATACAGTGTCAATGTCCAGATCCGTTCCGAACATGTAGTACTTTCCCTTGTCACAGCCTACGCCCTCGATGATGGAGACATCCCGAATGGCCTTTGTGCCCAGGGTCGGGGAGACGATGGGCTTCCCACCGTTGATCGGGACGAAGTTGAGTGGATCACTGTTGTTACTCAAGGCGTAGTAGATGCTCTCGTCCACTGTCTTCCAGTAGAAATTGAGGTAGCCCACTTTGTCGGCTTTGTGGTGTTTGTGTCCAGGGAGAGGGAGAGCTTCAGGTTGTGGCAGGGCCAGGGTGGATGTGAGGAGGGTAAGGATACCCGCGCAGATCGTTGTGAGGCTCTTCATCTTGTTGATTTGAGGCTTGTACGATTGACCCAAGTGTGGTCGTCCCCTCGCTTCATCCTCCGGCTTTATATATTCTTCATGTCTTACGGTATGGGGCATTTTCCCCAGTGGTTCATCTACATATCCACACTACGGATGCCAAGCTGACGATGCCCAGACTTGTCAACAAAATATGCAGCAATCGGATAATTCATAGCGAACATACTGTTTCGGTACTCTCTTGCCAAGCAATCGCCAAGGCGAGCGAGAAACATCTGAGTAAGACAAATGATATCCGACATCCCCGATTATGCAGCAATCCCCACTAAAGACAAGCTCCGGCGGAGGATCGTCGCCAATACCCCGCATTAATGGAGGAGAGCAAAGCAGAGAATGCAGATGATTGCACCGAGACCCGGGGAATCGTCGGGTTACGACCATTGAAACAAACTGATGCTACGCAATTACGCCACCCAATATGGTTCTGGGTATCTCCCCCGGAATCCCCTCAGTCCATCACAGGCAGTTCCGCCATGTGCAACTTGGCGCTCCCATATGGAACGAGGTCAATTTCGAACGGCTCGCCTTGGCATCGCCGGTTACCTTTGAGAGGTGGATTGGGTGCATATCCATCTTTCAGCTCCCATTGGATCTTGCAGACAGTTGCCGTGATTGATGTGGGTGCTCCTAGAGTCCAGAGAGGATTGGACGGAGTTCCGTCAAAGCCATTGTATCGCAGGGAAGAGGGGTCGATCGCATAAGCCCAGGAACTGGTTGGAAGGAGCTGGTAATCCCCTATGTTGTCCGGCTGATTGGGATAACGCTGTGCTGGCAGGGAGGTTTGTGTGTATTGCATCGGAATCGCGTAGAGGAGGTTGGCGTAGTAGATGGCGACGGTATCGTTTGCGCGGGGATGCACTTGGATTTCTGCAGACAGTGTGACGATTACCTCTGAAGAGCCTTGCCTTAAGGGAACTTTGAGCATGCCGGTCTGCGTATCGGGTGCCGTTGCACGAAGAGGTGATCCGTTAACTGAGACACTGGGCGAGTTGGACCATCCTGGGATCCGTACGGAGAAGTGGAATGGCCTGTCTGCATCGACGGTGTAAACCAGCCGCTGCGTAAACGGGTACTCGGTATCACAGACGATTCTCACCTGCGCCCCTGACTTTGTTGACGTCTGGACACTCATTGGACCAAGAAGCGCATGTGCGATACCATTCTGACCCTGCCTTGCAAATGCCGCAGAAACAAACTTGGGATATCCCTGCGGATGATTCACAGTGCAGCAAGGGTAATTTGGCTCGAGTCCAAAGGTTTGACCGATCTCCCTCACGTTCCAAAAAGGAGAGTGGTCCAGCTTATGCGAGATGGGCTGATTAGTCTGCGCGACGTACTGGTGTGCCGACCAGTCTGGAAGAGTCATGACAGGCAGCGCATTGAACGCGGCGAGCTCACACTGATCCGCCAGCGAATTGTCTCCCAGCGCATGGTACAGGTAGCTCAGCGAAAACATCGTCTCAACCACGGTACAAAGCTCCACTCCACGTACGGGACTCAGCCCGGAGAGCCGCTCGTCGGCGATGACCGACCCAGAAGAGGTCCCATGGTATGTGGACGTCCAGTTGACAGCTCGCCGCGCGCTCATCGCTAACCCCTCGTCATGCGTCAGGCGTCTAAAGACCGCTCCACTCTTCCAGCCCTGGGCGACGTTGACCCCATGCTCGAACGGCAAGTTTGCGTCAGTGAAGTTCAACGGCAGAGTGTCCAGGTCCTCCTTGGGGTAAACCCCATCCGTATACCAGTGCTCCCAGTCCAGGGCCTTTTCATAAAACATGCGCATGCAATCCAAGAGCTTCTGCCCTTGGCCCGTAGGGTCCCGCTCATACAGCCACTGCAGACTAAGCACCGTATCCGCCGCGCGAGCGCGCCCCCACGAATCATCAACATCGACAGGGCTCTGCTTCACTAGACCCGTGTAATTATCAGACAGCATCGAGTACATCAGATCAACAAATCTGTGCATCGCATCCAGAATCCTCGTCTCGAGCTCCGTCCCCGCCTCCGCTTCTGCCAACTGGTTCAGTCCCAACAACATGGGCGTCCTGCCCCAGAAGTTCCGGGCCGACATGTTTACTTCAGGGCCCAGCCATCCGTCATCCTGCTGATGCGATAGGACATAGTCGGCGACATCCCGGACCTGGTCCTTAAGACGCTGGTCGTCGGTCAGATATGCCAACGGCACCAGCCCGTTGAACCAGTACGGAAGGCCCTCATTCAAGCTGCTGTAGTCTGTCTGACCGCTGAGCCAACGGCTGTCTTTGACTATGGGGTAGAAGTCGTGCTCGTGGCCTGGAAGTCCGTCCGCCATGACACGCAATTGATCTAATAGCCATCCACGCGGGTAGATTGACCCGAGAGGGAGTGGCTCGAATGTATATGGGAGAACTGTCTCGTCGTTAACCAGCAGAATCAGCGAGAGAGGGTCACCTACGCTCATTGTGGGTATTCGCCTCGCGTTGATTGGGAGCCGCGAATGCTCGCTGACTGACAGCGAGCGTGGAGAGCAGACATATCTGTCCCGTTAGGGTAAGAAGACGCATTTTGAATGCTCTCCTTGGATGAAGCGTCTTCTGGGTGATTTGGCGGGGACTGAATTAGTAAGAGTAATGACATCAGAGCATCACGCATCGGAATGTGGCAGATGCCCTTGTTGACAAAATGGGACTGAAATAGGCCCCTTGAGAGAATTGAAGTACTGGTGGCACTGGAATAAACATACTTTTGATTCAAATTCCTCCTACTCAATGTTCTTCAGTAAGAGCTGACCTTCAAAATAGCTATGGAGTAGAGACGAGCGGTTGAAGGCGATAGTTTTTGCTTTTAATCACATACCAATTTAATAATTCGTATATAAATCAATCCTCATCGTCGGGTCTCTGCCAGAAAGACAATAATAGACAAGTGGATCCTAGGAAGGTAACGCATAAATGAAAATGGTCAATCTGGGGCTGTCCTAATTGCGCGGGGAGATCAAGGTAAATAATAAAGTCAACACTAAGATTTTACTACTACAGTACTACTACTGTCCTCGGGATGAACTGCGATATCTCATGGATGATGGGTGAGATATCCATTATCAATCAGAATATGGGGTAACAATGGCCCCCATTGTCGATCTTGTCGATCCCAAGAATGCAGGGAGCCGATGTAACCTCGACAACCGCAGCGATGCAACACTTATTTGTATTTAGTCCGTCCAGAGGGCAGCCATTTGCTCAGGGACAGTCAAATATGTATCTAAATATCATCCTAGGTCTCAGTATAGTGGCTGCTGCACTGCAGACACTTCCACCGGTATATCAAACAGGCTTGGGGCCATTACCGGGTTTTGATGTTCGCTCAGTGGAGAAGATCGTCTATATCAAGGCTGATTTCGCCTCTCTTCGGGACGAAAATGGATTGACGCTTATTCCTCCGTCGGCTCTGGAATTCGCAACGACATTTTTGCATGATCTGGAGGAAGTGACAGCCAGCCGGTGGACACTCCGCCAGGTCAATGAATTCGGTGCAAAGCAAGGGATCTTCCTTGACAGACTTGGCACCGACTGTAATTTGACCTACGAAAATGGCACGCCAACAGAGGAGGGATATGAAGTCGAGATCAACCCGCAACGCGTCTTTATCCGGGGATCTGGGGCGAGGGGGATGTGGTGGGGAACGCGAACGCTGCTGCAGAAGTTGATCCTCGCTGACGAGAAACCGCTTGCTTGCGGTCGGATGGTGGACGCACCCTCGGTTCCAACGCGAGGATACATGCTCGATGCAGGCCGTAAGTGGTACTCGCCTGCCTTTCTTAAGGGTCTGTGCACGTACGCCTCCTTTTTCAAGATGTCCGAGTTCCACTATCACACCAGTGACAACTATCCTCTCAATCGGGGGCATAACGAGACATGGAGCGAGGTGTATGCCCAGTTTTCGCTGCACCCTGAGAACCCAGATCTCCATGGAATCGTGCAGAGGCCGAACGAGACGCTCTCTCGAGCGGACTATGAGGACCTGGAGCATCACTGTGCTCAGCGTGGAGTGACCGTTATTCCTGAGATTGAAGCGCCAGGCCATTGTCTGTTTCTGACGAAATGGAAGCCAGAACTGGCACTGGAGAAGAAGGATCTGCTGAATCTTTCTCATCCTGACGCGGTGCCGCTCGTCAAGTCTGTCTGGGCTGAATTCCTGCCGTGGTTTCACACAAAGGAAGTGCATATCGGGGCGGACGAGTACGACTCGACATTAGCGGACGACTATATCAACTTTGTCAATGAGATGTCACAGTTCATTCAAGAAGAGTCGGGAAAAAGGATTCGCATATGGGGCACTTATGAGCCATCAGATACGCTTTCTATATCTAAAGACGTGATCATTCAACACTGGCAATACGGGCAATCGGATCCTGTCATTCTGGCAAATGACGGGTACACGCTCATTAATTCGGAAGATCGCTGGGCGTACATGTCTTTGAAAAACGACCATATGCCCATATTTCCGGCCCCGTACCCATACTTGTTCAATAACTCCCGTGTGTTGAATTTCGCCGACATCGACGGATGGCAATGGACGCCGGCGCTCTTCAACCCATTCAACGTCACAGAGCAACCGGACAGACAGGCAGTTCAAGGCGCAATTCTAGCCGCATGGAATGACAATGGACCTGACGCGACGACGCAGCTTGAGGCCTTCTACGCCATGCGCGACGGGATTCCGATTGTTGCATCTCGAGCATGGACGGGCGATCGGGGTCCTCGACTAGAGGAATCTAGTTTGTCTGTATCTGCGAACTTGCTTACTGCCCGCGCGGTTGGCCAGAATCTCGACAGGAGATTAATTGGCCGTACCCATCGTAGGACGGATTCGCTTTTGAGCTGGTCGTCCAAGAAGCAATCGGCCGAAAGAGTTCACCTCGGTTACGGCAGCAAGGGAATGAATTATACACTAGAGCTTGACGTTGTGGGTCCATTCCTGCTCTCCTCCGAGGACTGCAGTCTCAGTTTATCTTTATCCGGTACTTTAACCTTTACGTCCGACGGATGGGAGTACCCCCTTCGCTCTGTAGCTGAAGACGCTGGATTCGACCCGGGCTACCCAGGGCGTATCTGGACAAATGAGACGTCTTCTACACATGAACCCGTCAAAATCCCTCTCCAGAGTGAGATCATCATTCGCACAGATGTCAATGGAGGAAGCAGAGTCTGGGTGGATGGGACTTTTGTCGGGAGATTCGAAGTCTTTGTCTTTGGGGGGAGGAATCAGTTGTTTTCATGGAGCCAGATGGCCTTTGTGGCGCCACTGGAATGGATCCAAGGGAGATTACACCGACTGAGGGTTACTGAGTACAATGGCAGTCATTAATCTACGGAGTATGATACAAATGAACATGGGTAAACCTGTTGCTTGTTACCCTATTTATCCACGTATTTATCCAGCTGGTCCACAATCCCCGCATCTCGGCATCTCCGCAAACAACGCGGATGATCATTCGTCAAGCAAAATGATCTTCTTCTATAGTCTTGATTCTTGAACTCTTGATCTTGACTGACTCCTCTCTACCGGACAAACGGGGAAATCCAAATTCTGTCTATTTCCGGCAATGTTTATAAGCAGCCGATGTCCCCGCAGACCGTGATGCAGACAAGCAAAAGGTCCGCTGAAATTCACCATGCATCAATCGCAATTGCTTCTAGGGCTTATTCTTGCAATCGAGGCAGCTTCTGCTCTTCCTCGATCATGGGGACCAAGGAAGTTCACCAGTCTTGTTTCCTTTGGCGATAGCTACACCGACCAATCGCGACTGAACTACTTTGGCTCTCATAACGGGTCAGCTCCACCAGTTGGCTGGGTGCAGCCAGATGTACGTTTCCGCCCCACTGAATGAACCTTGCTAAAAAGCATAGAACAACGACACCGCATCAGGCGGCTATGTCTGGGGCCACTATGTCGAGCAATACACCGGCGTAAACCTCTACAACTACGCCGTCAGCGGCGCAGTCTGCTCCAACGAGATCACCCCGCGGACCTTCTCCTCCATCCACGCCGATTTCCCTTCCGTCCTGGAGTACGAAGTGCCCGCCTTCCTGGCTGACAACAAGTACAAAGTCTCCGGGAAGAAATTCCTCAACATCCCACCCCAGGAAACGGTTTACT
Source organism: Aspergillus hiratsukae (assembly GCA_014281905.1). NCBI lineage: Eukaryota > Fungi > Ascomycota > Eurotiomycetes > Eurotiales > Aspergillaceae > Aspergillus > Aspergillus hiratsukae. Next base: position 106,571 of record JACBAD010002056.1, read on the forward strand.
CGATCTGGATCGGCACTAACGACTTGGGCAACTACGCCTTCATTACTGACTCCCAGGTCAAGAATAAGACGATCCCGGATTATATCAACTGCGTGTACTCTGCGCTCGATCGCGTCTATGCAAATGGCGGCAGATACTTTGTGCTCATGAATGTGGCCCCCCTGCAGCTGGCGCCTCTGTATGCGACGCCCGAGAACGGCGGCGTGGGGCCCAACCACTACTGGCCCGACAAGCCGGATAACCTGACCTTGATCAGCTACCGGATGTGGGAGCAGGTTGCGAATGTGAATGATGTGTTCAAGTACCAGACGCCATATGAGCTGCTGGTGGCCAGGAGGTATCCTGGCGCGCGGTTTGCGGTGATGGACATGTATGGCTTGGTATGTCGTCTTGGCCCCGACAGAAGGATGATACTTATTTTGCAGCTCTCCGAGGTTTATTATAATCCCACAGAGTATTTCAACGGCAGTGCACCGGCGAATGTGACCGGGTTCGACAATCACTGCAACCTTAGTGGAACGGAGTGCACTCGGCTCCCCAGTCCGGATTCCTTCATGTGGTTTGATGAGTTGCATCCTTCGCAGCGGACGGACCAGATTATTGCCGAGGAGTTTGTCAAGGTTGTCGGCGGAGAGAGTAAGTGGGCTACCTACTGGTAATCCTCAGGTGAACACGTAGCACTGCATGCCTTGGACGAAGAATATGTTTATGACTTGATGAAAGGGATGGTGCATTTGAGCGGTGATAGATCCTAGCTCAGGGTTACATACTGGAGTTACCTCAAGCTCAAACTAAGCCATGGCTGAAACACATCCTCCGAAGAATAGGCATTTCCCGTAAGAATTAGCTCTACTCCGTATATAGCTCCAAGCCACCTCCTGAATGTCATTTTGACAGCTACCATCGTCCTTGGCTTCAATCGTCAGCAATCCCCCGCAAAAACTGCTGAATTGACCAATCAATGGTCCAGATTAACCAACATTGGCATCTCCCCGGCCGTTAGGGAGTATAAGGCGTCCTGCGAATCTGCCTTACTCATTGCACTTCCAGTTAACAGCACCTTACCCATGGACACTTCTACTAAAGATACTCTTTATGATGCGAACTATTCCGAGACGAATAGCCATGCGCTGGTACGCAACTGACATGTCCTCACCCGCATCTCAACATGTCCTATGCCCTCCCCGAAGTCCAACCACCGCCATACCCCATCGCCATCCGACCCGAAAGCATCACACGACATGAAGTGATGGTGACCGTTACCAACCGCCCAGAGCCATGGCACACGCTCGACTATTCCATCGAACACGACGGAACCGAACTATTCACCGTCCGCGGAAAACCCTGGAAGATCAGCCAGGCACGCATGTTCCACGACCGCTCGGGACTCCCCCTCTTCGAGGTCCGGTGTCAATGGTATGACTCCTCGTCGCTGTGTCTCCGGCTCCCCGGTGGGGCGCAGTGTATCCTCGAAGCAAAGCTGCGGGTCGCGATGAACTCGCCGCGGGCGGTGGTCACGTTCCGGGATGCTGCTGCGGCGCAGCGACCGAGATCAAGTGGACCGGGACCGGCTGCGCAAGGCGACGAGATAGTGTTGGAGGTGCATGCGCAGGACCTCTATAATATCCTCCAGGTGGTGGTTGTTCAGAATCGCAATGTGGCGTACATCCGTCGGATAACGGATCGGAGTGTCCTCGCTGAGGGACAGCGGCCGCCGTTCCGCTTCAGGCCCAAGTGGACGGTTCGAGTTGCGGAGGGGGTGGATCTATCGTTGGTCAGTTGTCTTCTATTCGGCCTGGACTTCGCTTGAATCTGACTGTTATAGATAGCGGTTGTTGTGGTCATTGTTGGTCAACGAGCCGGGTCGGATTTAGGGGACAGTTGATTGGATGTATGGAAGGGGACGGTGTATGCAGCGACAACGATCCGTATGCGGTGTCGCATAATTGTGAAAGGCCTTTTTTCTGTCCATTGCGGGGTCCATGCATGCGTAGGAGGTTAAGTAATTGATTGTGTGAGGTCAAAGGACTCTAAGGGCAGAAGCCCTTCGAGGCTCACTTGATATGCGGAACGTGAGGAGTAAACAACAGTAATTGTCTCCATGAGCGATGCCAATATAACTGACCGATCTGGCTTTCAATGACTTCAATCCAGATCGAGAAGAGTCGCGATAGATGCCCGATCTGGCGGAGATGTAGCGAATCAACAACAGTGATGCAGTTGCGATCTAATAATGAGCAGAGAGCTAGATCTCTCCGAGCTAGGCAGAGGGTTTTATCTATTTCTGTCCTAGACTGTCCATCATCTTGATCTGCATGGGTGATTTCCGGGATGCGATGCCAGCCAATTGGCGATCATTCTCAAGGACGATAAAGATCGATTCTAGAGCTAAGGTATGATTCCGGATGTCTTACTTCCTTGGCTGCTCCAGACGTCTTTTAGCACGTTGCTTTGGCCGCCTGATGCTTTCGGCCGATGCATACCAAGGTCTAGAGCTGTTCTAGATCGACTGCATTTTGCGCTGGAATGGCTATCGAGCATGAGCCTCATAGACTCAATAATCGGGCTGGAACAAATCAACACGCATCGCACGCGACACTCGACTTCTGGATAGTTCTAGGCGCCTGCTACAGCCATGCTTCACACGTCTGGGCTGCTCTGTCTATGTAGTATGTTGACTTCTGATCTACTGCCCGATATCTGGGTCTATCTGTGACTGACCCTCTGTCTTCTGGCTCATCGCTTATAAGACCGGATACTGCCGCCGGACTACACTTCGAACCTTTATCTACAGCATTTTTATGTATATGCTAACCTCCTCGTTTGAAGGTATAATATAGTGGGCCTCAGGTCTTCTTAAGGTGCAATTGTGTTTGACGTCTCGCGCGAACGTCAGGCAAACATCCTATATTCCTCGCCTTACGAACATTGTCTGGAGAAGATATCCCATGATGGAAAAGGATAGCCACTCAAAGGTACTGCATTGTACCCGGCTCGTGAATACAGCCGTTGACACTCGATTCCACAGGAGACAAGCACCACAATGACGGATCTCCCACGCGGAAAGCCAGCCTCAGAGTCAGAGGACGAGACTTATCAAGCAAAAGAAAGATATAGATATGCACTCACTGCATTGATCGACATTATCGCTCGTGGAGACGATGAAAGTATTAACAGGCTTCTGGAGTTTCTGCTGAAGAAAGAGACCAACCATGAAGCAGTGCAGGAGGTGTTGCAGCTGAAGTTCCTCCAAGAGTAATGTAGTCGTCCATTTGCCTCCAATTCTAGCTTGTCTGTATCATGGGATTACTCTAGGAAATGGAACGTTTTTCTGGGGAAGACGGGTTGACCTCTGGTATGGGGAATAGCAATATATCTGGAAACTTGATATCTGCTGTATCATTTCACAGGCTTTCAAGTCCAGAACTGGAAGCTGGTCAATCTCAAACTAATGTAGTATCTGATTGGTTGGTGCTCTCGGAATACTCCCCATTGGCGGGATGGTTTATCCTTCTATCAGAATGGCAGCTGCTTATCGGTGTTCGCATTCTAACTTCCTTTAAGAGTCAAGTCTGGACTGTAGCAGCCTAGCAGGTTGTTAGTGTGTCACTGCGCACAGCATTATAAATTCAAATAAACGTCAGTTGCTTCACCGCGAAAATCTGTTCTGCTTCATGCGCACTGCGGCACTACGTCGTTGACGATATTCTGACACCACGCTCATATCAGCAACCCATAACCTTAGCTACGGCCTAGACCAAGGTTGTCAGATAAAGTACCGTGCAGCAGGTCAGAACATCCGCTATCCAATGAATGCCAGAGCGTTACTCCGGCGCCCCAAGATCTCCGCGGAGAAGCACGAAACTCACTCTAGGCAAATACTTCTCTAAGCTCGGGAAAGTAGTGCAAACTACTCAAAGCATAGTGAACAATCGGGAGCAGTGTGGAGCAAGGGACGAATGCATATCAACCTGACAACCATCCGCGGGGAAAGTCGGCTTTTTAGAAAGAACGAGACAACCGTCTTCGGCTCATCGATGCCGGCAATCTAGACCATGCAAGTACCCGACATACTACGCAGCATTATCTAGCTAGAGGAGGGGCAGATGTTTATTGAGAGGAGAGTCAGCTAGGGCAATGGGAGAAGAAGTTGAAGATGATCGAAGTCCCAAACAAGCTCGCAAGGAGAAGGCCGAGTATCTGCCAATTACCAAAATTCCCCTGTGTCTTTGTCTGCAAAGCCATGGTTGCCCGAGGCTTATTCCATCTCTGGTGTCCTTAAATGGTGCATTCTTATAATGAGGCTCGATGCGACTATCCTACCTGCCGAGACGGATGCTCTCCGACCTCGAGCAGCGGTCAGTCAAAGGACTGATATGAGCAGTTCAGAGTCTGTACCCCAACCCGCTACTGCTAGTAATTGGCCTGATCATTCCAGTACAACGTCCCATGATGCACCTCAGGCCCGGTAGCCCCAAACTCCCACCCAAACTTCAACTTCACCCACTGCATCAGATGAGCAGCAATTTTCAGATGTCCAACATCCGTGGGATGCCACTGCGGCGCGATATCGTTGTGCTGCAGGATCCCCGTCGTGTCGAAATAATGGATGAACCCCTGCTTCTCGTGATGCTGGTAAACCCGCTTGATCTCATCCACCCATATAGGGCCCTGCACGTATGTATCTCCCGAAGCTCCGAAGCCACCCCACAGCGACTGGTATCATTAGTATGGTACCTACTTTATGAGGAGGATCTCACCATGAGAAGGATATCGGCCTTTGGCCAAATCTTGTGGATGTTGCCGACTAGAGTGACATAGTCGTTGTAATAGTCTGTGCTTGAGACATTGTTCGTCGGGTTGTTATCGTTTGTGCCAATGTTGATGACGACCAGATCGGCTGGGCGTTGAGCCGCAAAGTTCCATTTGGGTGGATTGTCGCCGTAGATCTCGTGTGCGCGCCAGGATGTGTCCGAGGTGTGGTACCATTGGTAGGACTGGATGGTCAGTATCATTCTGGAAGACGACAATGGAGACTCTGGTTTACCTGACCGCGGGGATTGCCCCAGCAATTCTGGTCGTGGAGGCAGATACCGGGGTAGGCCTTGGCGGTTAGTATGGTAGGTAGCAGTTGGAGAGGAGAACGTACAGTAATGGAGTATTCTACGTTTCCGAGCCCTGCTGCGAAATCATACGCCCATGAGGATAGTCCTTCGTATGTAGCGAAGTCGCCGGAGCTCAGCCTGCAGAGATCAGTATGTGACCTTTTTGGACCTGTGCACCTACGAGTCTCCGATGATTTCCACCATCTTCGGGTGCTCGGGTGTCCTGGAGGTTTTTGCATCTGCCGCGACAGATACACCGGCTAGCTGGATAGTGCTCGTTGTCAGTAGAATCCTGCTGTATACGGAGCCGAGCAAACGTATCCATAGGCCCAGTTTGTAACTACCAGAGTTAGTGAGATCGTTAAATGAGCGTCACGTATATGCCTACCTCTCAGCTCAAAGGTCTTTGCGTCGCTGGCATTAGTGAGGTTCAGCCCCGTCGTCGTAGGTCCAATGAACTGATATGTGGCGTTGGCAGTGACATTGGAGAATTGCCAGTCCTGGCCACCCAGTCTGCGAACAATTAGCCTTGTATTATGATCTGGTATCCGACATAATCACATACCTGTATGCCACGAGGACACCTTGACTGGTGTATTGACCAAAGGACAAGGCGAGCTATCCTCTCAGTCTTCATCGTCTCCATGAGATAGGAGGCCTTCGTACCTTTTCACCAGTGAATGCAAACTTGAATCCAGGAGCTCTAGAGAATGTGAACGAGAGTCAATTGCAGCGGCTGCTGTACATACGACCACCCTGCTCAATATCAGCGCTTGCTTTTGAAGATCATTCCACGCAACTCACAAGAAATATGCTTGTCGTCCCATCTCCCCTTGTAGGAAACCTCCTTTGCACCAGGCTTGTAGGTCTTCCATGTATTCTTGTCTAGCGAAATAACCTCCGCTTGCCCTGGATACGGGTTCAACCGCGCCTGGCCATTCTCAAGAATAGTTGCCGATGCATCGAACAGCCAGGTGAAGAGGAAAAGGAAGGTAAGAGGTCGCATTTTGACAGCCTACAGTTCTCAATAACTTGAAGTGGATTGAACTAATTCTGCGTTTGCGCCTCTCTCGTAATATATCCTCATATATGTTCCTCTCCCCTCCAAATGTACGACGGTGCGGGGCAGCCGGCCTCAAGTCCGATATTATATTCAGAATAATATCAGACCGAATAGGGCTAAGCACATAATTGGTGGATGATTCATTACCTGCAGAAATGCTGTGGGTATAGGTAGAATACGTCGACAGTCGCTGGGAAATTCAGCCGGAACTATGCAGGGGCAGCAGAGCGGCATTTTCCTCCGTGCTAAACTGGGAAGATACCGTCTCTTCGGTTTGAATTAGTGTAGAAATACTGGAGCTGCGGTCTTTGGATATCAGGATGAGGTTCAATCGCTATTGTCCCTTCTGCACACATCTTCAGGCTGAGCGGGCTATCAGTCGCCGAGGCCCCAGCCTTTCTACACTGCAGCTTGCGAAGGCATCCATTTGCTGTAGCTCCTATTCCAAGAGCATTGGGTTGGCTCAGGCCCAATGATCACAATCCCTTTGTGAATCGCAACGATAGCCAGAGTGGACATCGGATCACGACCGACTAAGACGGACCCGCCACTGAAACGGATCAAGCTCGATGGTCTTCTTCGGATTTTCATCCCAGTCCACGGTAAGCCCTTCCTCTCGTAGCCTTGCAGCGATTTTCCTGCCGATATACACCATACTCTCGTCCGTACTATCATCCCTGAAATCTCCGTATCGAAACAGTAGTCCCGTGCCCCCGACTGCCCCCTCTGTATCCTGCTCATGGAAGAAGCAGTACCCAATGTGTGTCTCATTTGCTTCCCCGCCGATCTCAGTATTCCCGCAAGTCCGACAGCAGGTGAAATTCATGCGAGAAATGATGCGATCCTCGGTTTCTAGACGGGAGAATGCAATTTTCAAGCTTTTCGACGTCGGTGGGTTGATCGGACATGTGGCCTCTTCCTCTAGTTGCTGGTTCCAGAGTGATTGGATGAGTTGTTGGACCACGGTTGTGCCTTGTTCAGGGAGTTCGTAGATGTCGATGAGCTGTTGGAGGATTTCCTCCTGGGTGTAGAGTCCGGTCCGGACCTGTAGTCGGGCGTTTGTGGTGATGTCGTTGATATTGGACGCGTTCATGATGATGTTCGATCGTGAGCATCAATCAGCAACCGATGGTGGTAGGTCTTTGATAAATCTCCCCGTTTGGTTTATGATTAGAACGGACACGAGGTCCCTACAGTCCCACCATAGCCCTCCATAGATGCCTCATGAGGAACAGAGTATGTTCAGATGTACAAGACGTCCAACAAAAGCTTAAAATGAGTTTGTTGAAGGCACAGCAAGTACAAGAACCATATCATAATATTGGCCGTGATTCAGATACTGAATATGTCACAAGTAAATTTACATCACTTCTTAGCCATCGACGCGAGCTTCTTCTTCGTCAGCTCCACAACGCTCTTCTCATCCCAGATAAAGTTCACGCTCTTCTGCTGCACCGTCGCCTTGGCCCACTTCGTAAACGCCGGAGTTCTCTTCTCCAACAGCTCAGGCAAATCCTCCCTCAACAGTCCAACCTCAGGCTTATGGAACGAAAGCAACCGCAACAAGAACGAACCAGTCAACACCTCCGCCAGCGTCAACTTCTCACTCCCGCCGAAGAACGGACCGGATCCCGTCTGCGAGGCCAGAATGGGCTCGATCTCCTTCTCGATAGCCGCGACGAGAGCCTCGCCCGCCGCAGCGCGGTCCGCGTCGCTTGTGGCGCGCTGAGAAGCCATGAACTGCGGCAGGCCCTTGCTGAGGAATGTATCGACGAAGAAGGCGATGCGGGCGCGCTGTAGGGCGCCTTCAACTCTGTTGGAAGGGGGAAGGAGGTGGGATGGATGCGCGTCTGCGAGGAATTGGGCGACGATGCCGGACTCGGTGATGATGTGGCCGTTGTAGGAGAGGGAGGGGACAAGGCCGCGCTGTGGCTGTTAGAGTGACGGTCATTGTAGTGTCAGCGGGAGGGGGACCTACAGGGTTGATCTCAAGGTACCATGGCTCCCGAGGTGTGTTCAGATCGATGATGACCTCTTCGTAGTCAAGGCTGAGCTCCTTGAGGGCGATGTGCGCTCTGTGAGCCCAGGGGCATTTGTGGTTGGTGTAGAGGGTGATTTTGGGAGCGGACATGTTGCTGTTCTGTGTTTCGCGGATGGTGAGATTGTTGGACAACCACGGAGTGTATGCCTTGGTAGTTTTGATTTATACGAGAGGTACAAAGAGCACAGCAATTGTTGATTTATAAGCCTGCCAGGATTTGCCAATGGTGAGGGGAAATGACGATAGAGATCTCGGTAGAAAGCTTGGGAACTGTGGAGAACAATGCCATTGCTTATCAATACATGCCCCGCTTAATCTTATTGCCGGCACATTTATCCCTGATCGGCCGAATGAGCCTATTCGCATATTCTGACATACTAGAAAAGAACAGCTTTGGAAGCGTAAGGGCTTGCAGTCGATGGTGAACCGGCGTATGCACATGTGTAGCCTCAGACCTATGGACCCCCGAGGAGACTGCCCCGGTAGAATTAAAGAACCGTCAACTGCAGTTATTGTAAAAATTGCACTTGCACAACATAAAAGACCAGATGCGAGTGAGTCCATAGTGATATTACCCTTGCAGATATCCCTGCTAATCATGCGACTCATGCCTCCGGTAAGCTTAAATTGTCTCACGTCTCCACATGTGTCAGCGCGCGACAAGGCTGCTATCCCTGCCTTAAGCTCACCCACTCCGGCCGCGCCGGAGTGGGTGCGCCTCACCATTTTCCACCATACCACCAATTCCCACCAGGTACCTTTTATATGGCATCACTATATAAAAGGTACATACTCCTAATGTTAAATATCAAGGGTATTTACTAAGGGTAACTATATTTTATATAGTAATAATAGAATTCTAAGAGGGAATATATCTTATATCTAAAAGCATTTAAAGAGTTTTAACTAAAAAATTAGGGATATATTATTATTATTATTCATGCTACTCCGATTGGCTGTTGCCATCCGGTCCATCTATATGGTTGTCGCAGGAAAACCATGCGGGGTGTACCCCGCTGGGAGAAAAACCTGCCTGCTCTTGCTTCAGCGTCGCGCTCTACGTACATATCGCTGGTACCTGTGTCTTATGACACCTCCTTCAATCCCTGATAAGCCTGTTCGCTAGTTGGAACTGGCTTGACAA
>JACBAD010002055.1:0-115305 GCA_014281905.1 Aspergillus hiratsukae
TGCCAGGATAAATCGATCAGCGATAACGATCATGGCGGACCAACGATCTTTTTCGGTGCCTGCCGTTGTCATGACGGAACCGGGCTTGACCATTTCTGCCCTCCGCTACGAGGACACTGTCGCCCTCGAAGACTCTGGCGCCATTCGATCCGCCTCGGTCCCTACTCCGCACAACTACACGATAGGTCCAGAGAACAGATCGGCGTCAACGAGCGCATCGTCGTCGGAAAACCACGGCAGCAAGTTCGAGGGGGTTGCATTGGCGTCGCATCAGAATAGCAGTGCGGAATTGGGCCTAGGGCCCTCCTCGATGGCAGTCGCACAGGATAAGACGCTGACGCCGCCGGAGGACAACCATTCTACTTTCAGCCGGCGGTCGTTGCGCAGTATTCCCAGTATCATTGTCAATGATGGTGGGTCGCGCCCCGGGTCGCGACCTGGATCACGGCCGGGCTCTCGACCGGGCTCTCGGTGGTCTGAGCGCAAATGGAGCGCTTTGAGAGGGAAACGGTCTTCAGAGTTTGACAGAAGGCCGGAGTCACCACCGCCTCCTCCTCAGATTGAGAGGCCGTTCAATAAGATCTCGCTTGATATCCCGAACGGTTCCCTTGACGGCCTCGGAGCGCAGTCCATGCGATTTTCGAAACGTGGGAGTCTTATCAAGGAGGAGGATAAGCAGCGCCTTCAGCGAGAGATCTCGAAGCAAGAATTGCCAAAGCAAGACGAGTCGCAGGCAGCGGCAGAATTCTCAATGGAACAGTCAACACAGAACGAGACGGGGACGGGTGAGACAAGTGCACCAGCGATTACGACGGAGGAGGATAGTGTGGAGCCAGAATTCTGTGGGGCGCAAAGACGCCGGACGAAGCCATTGTCGTATTTGCGAGCGAGGCACAGCAGCGTTACGAGCAGAGCGATCTCGGCCGACGAGGACATGCTTTCGCGTCGAGTCAGATTGATGTATGAAAAAGGCGACGAAAATGTGACCGATTCCGAGGTGGCCAAGTCCCTTGCAATGGAAAATGGAGTACTGTGGGAGGAAGTTGCTCCCACTTCAACGCAGACCTCCGCTGTGTCTGGGCCGAGCGCGAGTGGTGGGGAGTCGTCGGTTGGGCCTGACAGCAGCAATTGTTCTGGGCCAAAGAGGGAGACCCACGAACTCGCCGGGGGTATTGAATACTGGCAGAATATCAAGGCAGGGGATGTCGATCGGTACGGTTTCATCCGGAGTAGAACTTTCAACTCCGCCGACGGCATAGAGCCCAGTCCCATGCAGCGCGTTTCTACCAGCCTGCTTCTGGCATCAGAGACACCACGACGAAAACATTCCATCCGACCTCCGTCAGCCCTGGCGGGCAACCGATCGTTTTCCGGCCGATCACCGACACGCAAAATATCTGCGCCATCTATCCGCCCAACGTCATCGCAAAGCACATACAGTGCCACTCTTCGACGGTCAACGTCTCGATTCCGCCAAGCGGCTAATCATCTTCCGCACAATCGCGATCGCCGGTTTAAGGACGAGGCGCGTGACATGCTCACACTTCCAAGCGATGTGGCGGCCTCTGGAACGGGACGGGACTCCGCCGTTGCTCGCGCGATGCGGAAGAAAGAGTGGGAGCGTGAGGACAAGTGGACGAAGATGGCCAAGCCTACGCGGAGAACCGCACTCGGCGGCGGGATGACTTTTGAATTCGACACGCAGAGCACCAAGCTGATCGAGCGGACATGGAAGGGTATACCCGACCGATGGCGCGCAACGGCCTGGTACGCATTCTTAGAGGCAAGCGCCAAGCGGCACAGCGACAGCCCGACGGAGGAGGAACTTGTCGCAGCTTACAATGAATTCCAGCTCATTTCGTCCCCTGACGATGTACAGATTGACATTGACGTCCCGAGAACGATAACCAGTCACATTATGTTCCGCCGCCGTTATCGGGGTGGCCAGAGGCTATTGTTTCGCGTGCTGCATGCAATGTCCTTGTATTTCCCCGATACTGGCTATGTACAGGGCATGGCGGCGCTTGCGGCGACCCTCCTCGCCTACTACGATGAGGAGCATGCGTTCATCATGCTTGTCCGACTGTGGCAGCTACGAGGGCTGGAGCGCTTGTACGAATCTGGATTCTCTGGTCTGATGGAAGCCCTCAGTGACTTTGAACGAGAATGGCTTGACGCAGGCGAAGTCGCCGCGAAACTAAACGAACTGGGAATCCCGCCCACCGCGTACGGTACCCGCTGGTACCTCACGCTGTTCAATTACTCCATCCCCTTCCCCGCGCAGCTTCGCGTATGGGACGTCTTCATGCTCCTCGGCGATGCGGAGGAACCGCCGGGCAAAGGAACCACCAAGTCCGAACCACCCGTCACAAGCGCGTTCGGCAGGGGCCTGGATGTCCTCCATGCCGCGTCCGCCGCGCTCATCGATGGCATGCGGGAGATCATCCTCGAGTCAGACTTTGAGAATGCCATGAAGGTCCTCACTAGCTGGGTCCCTATCCAAGATGTGGAACTTTTCATGCGAGTCGCCAAGGCGGAATGGAAAGTTCATCGTCGCAAGAAGGGGGGATGAAAGCGTCAAACCCCTTGTTCATCTATACTCAACCAAACCACTGCATTGTCCTGTCTAACCTCAATCGCTCGCGTTATATCTATACTCATCCCTATACGTCCGCACGGCTCTACCAGCCATATGATCTGTCCGCACGATCCCTTTGATGACCGGTACCCCACATATGGGGTTCTGACGAACCGTCATTTTCTCCCTATAATTCTAACGGCCGTTGCATTACATCCTGAGAAGGCGAGACGGAATCTCTCTCGTCTCAAACGCCTCGGAGTCCATTTTTCCCACCACCGCCGAGTGACTTCGCCCCGGACAGTCCACCGAGGATTATAATCAACAAGTCCTTCAGGCCACTTCCCCGAAACAACCCTAATACATTCCCATCACTCCTAATCCCCTCGATCACACGCGTCGCCTCAGTCCGAATACCACCGCAACCGACATCACTCACTTCAGATACTCATTCTCCTAGGGTCCTCCTCATTCCTTTGTCTCGTATTTTTCCTTTCCGGCTCCATTATTTCCGTCCCTGATTCTCTCTGGGACGTATCTCATCCTCTCCCTTTTCTTTCCTGTCGTTTCCTGTCCTGCCTTACCCTTTCATTTCCGTCTTGATATTTATCAACTTGTGGTCCAGACCGCCTATATACGTTTCGCAGTCATCGCTTGACTACTCTGCTTTGATTCTAATCCTGATACCCCACACAAGGCCCGTCTTGTCCTATATGTGCCTGTCTCGTATAGACTTAATCAACAGATATTCTTGTCCATCACCCTGGCCGTATGTGTAATCTCCGGCTAATCAAATGGTAGAACAAGGTACAAAAGATCGGCGGCTTGGTATAGTGGTAGCGGCCTTTATATCATTCTATGTACTCCAAATACTTTTGTACAATCCAAGAGTTCCCAACAGGAGAACAAGGTGCTGAACGGTCATGAGACTGTCAGATCACCACATCATGCCACCAACGGCGCCAGATGCACTATCTGTTATACATATCGCCAAAGTCCTGTAAAAAGAGATATGCACGCTCACAACAATGTTGAACATAACCCACAAAAGGGGTACACAGAAAGACAAAACCCTGATGAAAAGATATCATCTACATGGCCAGAAGGCAACTTCTAGCGCGATCAAAAAATGTCAAGATATTCATGGCGTCGTTTATAGAGGAATAGATTAGTCCGAGATCACCTGGGTCTATCTGGTTGCCACTTTATGTGAAAGGCCAAGATCAAATATTGAAGCTTTCGAGGATAGTCGCCACAGCACGCTCGGTTTGCCGGCGAATTAAGGCTGCAAAGAAGTTGCAGGAGCATCTTCAGCTATGCTGGAATTGTTGACATTGTCAGACATGTGCGAAGGCTGATACCGAACACCTGCGCCGGCGGAAGATATATCTCCGCCATTTGAATCCTTTGTAGAGCTCAAATCACCAGACGGTTGATTCGAGCTCGATACGCCGGGCTTCTGATTTAACGAATCATTACCTTGATTAGCTTCGCGATGATCTTGCATTCGTGAATCAAGCGAGTTAGATGCGTCACTGCGCTGGCGGTAATGGTCTTGAGGATCTAGCGTTTGATTGCTGGCGATGGGGGAGCCAGGCCGGGAGGACGGCAAGGAAGAGGGGGCGTCCGAGGGACGCAAGGATGGGAGAGGAGCCGGCTGATGGGGAATCTGAGACTTTCTCTTTCGACCTGGGGGGCTCTGGTATTCGTAACGGCGCTGCGACGGAGCAATGGATATTACCGGCGAGTCATGTTGGTTCTTCGCCGGAGGGGGCTGGCCCGGTGGGACCCAGTGGTGAAAGTATAAGGACGGAGGAGAATGCCGTGGCGGATGCTCTTGTTTGACGTTCGCAGGATGAGACGGAGGAAATGAAGAGGCAGTTGCGTACTGTGCGTTACTAAGTGTGAGTGGAACATGCTGCAGATGTGTTTCACCGTTGATCCGAGATAAAGGCGAGGCAGTGGCATTTCCATGGCCGCTTGACAAGGGGGGCCGTCCGAAAGACTGATTGGTGGGAGAACGTCCATGGGTAGTGAGAGGCTGAGACAGCACTGGCCCAGGGATCGGTTGTTGCTGTGGTGGAAGGCTCGCATACGGATTTGGTGGAAGGACTCGTGAGTCACGTCGAATGTCCGCGGGGATTGCCAAAGGTGGATATCGCTGGGAGAGTGAGGGTGGCGGCAGTAGGTCAAGTGCGGATGGCTGTTGCTGGTGCAGAGGAGGAGCTGAAGGGTGTGGAGTGGGAGGAGGCACATTATTGCGTGTGCCGGGATTCTGGGACGCATGCTGCTGTATCAGTTCGATAGCAGACTGGGGAAGGCTGCCGCCACTGATTCCCGCGAAGATGAGCGGAATCATCTGAGGCGGGACTCCCGACTGCAGCGAATCACGAAGCATGTTTTGTTCGATCTTCCGCTGCTCTAAGCGGAGAGACTCCTGGCGTGTCTTTTCCTCTTCTTGCCTTCTGCGATCTTCCTCGGCTTTAGCATGAAGCCATTGGCGTAAATCCTCCGGGGAGCTCCATCCCGGCGGTACGGGGGGTAATTGGCTCATAGGCGCCATGTTGGAGCGGCCAACCTCCGGTTGGAGATTAATTGACGATGGGGGAGGCAATCCTCTGCGCAAAGACTTAATGGAATGATCCGCGGCCGATTTCGGAGAAGTAGCGGTAGCAGAGGCGCCTGGAACAGTAGGCGGGGAAGACCGCGGGTTGGAACGGATTGGCGGACGATGGAGTACTCATGAGGACCTTTGATCCTATTTTGAGCGGAAGGTTTCAGAGTGAGCAGCATGCCTCGTCAACGGTGATACACTCGGCAGCTTGGCGAGGTGGGGGAGGGGAGATGGCTAGAATGAGCGCAGATAACGTGTCTAGTCCAAACACTGGTCTGACAGCATCGGCAAGAGCATTAGACCTGCGAGAAATGACCAGGACAAGCTGCGACTGGGGCTATATCTCTCAAAGTAAGCGAGCAACAGTCTCCAGAGCGCACAAAGATCACAGTGTGTCCCACAACAATCAATCGCATCAAATGAGCTGGGATGCAAGAGATCGAACACGGACAGTGCGGGGAGAGCAATGCATAGCTGACGGGAGTAGGATATGACGCAGTTTGGATAATGGCCGAGGGTCGATGTCTGAGTAGAATCTAGCCAGAAGAAGGGAAGAAGTAGAAGAATTGGGGATGAGGGATGAGGGATCGATTGTATATGATGCGATGCCTGAGAAAGAAGGAAATACGGATAGGACCACAACGCTCAGATCACCCAAAGAGGAATGACCCAAAGAGGGAAAGTTCAACTTACCCAAACAGGCCAAGTTCCCGCCCGCGACTGCCAGGTTGGGAAATCAGTGGAGTCGGTCTGTTGTCTTAAAGTTTGGAGATCAAATATTATTTATGGATTTCGTCGACAGTAGGGAGTATCGATAGTATCGATTATCGATAATTTGCTGACTCCAGGATCTGTGGAAGACGTGGATAAAGCTGTCTCAACTCTCAAACAACCCTTCATTATCATCATCGTCGAATCTTATGCAAGCTGTCCTCTATCTACATTCTCGACAAGTCTGCAGCTGACGGTTCACCCGCAGTGGAGACTAGTCGCCCATTGCGTAGTTCTGGCGCTCTGTGATGACGAATGTGGGCAAAGGCCGGGGCTAGGCGAGTGTCTATCGATTGGGGCGTTTCTTGTAGGAGTACGTAGACTGTCGTATGCAAGAAAGAAGAAACCAATCGTCCTTGGTGATTCCCTTCTTGTTGGCGTAGAATTCTCCGACAGAGGGAGAGTGAAAGAGAGAGAGAAGTGCTGACGCAGGACGGTCCGAGGAATACACATTTGCAAAGAGAAGTACTCGGTAGTGAGATAAGTCCATTATAAAGGTAGAGCATTCTTCGTAATAGCGGATACCCTACTTCGCATTGTTGACGACTGAATTGACCAAGCAGATATCGCATCGACGGGCTACCTTAGCTTAGCTACCCCTCCTGTCATACTGCACTCTGCAGCAAGATGCTGAGTCTCAACATGGCGATCACAATCAAATTCAATGCTTGTCTCTGTTCTTAAGATCCTTCTCGATGTCTTCATTCTCACGAAAGTTTCCTCTGAGTCTCTCGGTGTCTTGGAAAAACGTAGATGCCTGGAGTTTCTCACTGTCTCGGTGATATTAAGTTGTCGGAGCCGAAAGTGGATCGGGAGCGGTTACTAGTTTAGAACATAGGGTTAGGCCCATACTGTTTATAGTTAGTAGTACAGTAGCCCCAATCCTTAGCTGGGCATTAGTGCCGGCTTAGCGCGTATCCCACTCAGCCAAAGAGGTTTAGTTGCATCAGACATCGACGAATGAAACAGAAAGAGGCTTGAGATCCCTGTAGAATCGATAGGTGGAATCATGGATCTCCAATGCTCGAGCTGCTCAGGAAAGCAAGGATATGCTGGCTGTTATTGGCACGAGAAACGAGTCTTCCACATCGAGTAATCCCTCGTCCTATTTCGGCCGAGGCTCGCTTCTTTTCTCCTCTTTTGTACTCCGTATTCCTCAACGGCCTAGCGGTAAATCTTGCCCGGAATCATTCCTTGTGGATGATTGAAATTGCCCAGACTCAGACTCAGGCAAGATGTTTCATCTAAACAATCTCTGACATCCTTACTCAATCTTCATACTCACTTGTCTACAAAACCTCACGCGACCCAGGATGCACCGCGGCCGCTTCCAGTAATCCTAGAGATGATCACAATCCTATTTCATTTGATGCAAATGAAGTCTTCGATTTCCTTCCACTCACATGTCCACCTTTCCATATCCATACTGGAGTCTGGACGTCAACCCCATACGGAGTACACGGAATACGTTTCAAGATGCCGACTGGCAGCCTGCGCCGCATTGATGATACAATAGATGCCCAAAAGTATATACGAGAATCCAATTCAAGACTCCACGGGGGTATCGCTAGCTCGCTACCGCTGTAACCCAATTCCAAAGTGCACCGGATTCCTTGCATCATCCGCCGCGGTCGAACCGGGTCAGAACCTCTGGGGGAACCGTGGGAATGTACTTTCGCGCTCGTTCTCGGTTGGTTCCTCCCCATCCTGCCCCGTAGCTGATCAACATGTCGGTGCTGGTAGGTAAGGAGAAAGGCAGAGTAAGCGACGGATCCAGGAACACCGAGTTCGTCCCGTTGCGCTCGTCAGGCCGTGACAGTTGCCCTGGACGGGGCGACGCACCGGCAGAACCAGGCGACGCCACGCTGAGTGTGTTTGCCTCAGGGGTGGCGGGAGCTGGGGGATTCGGAGGCCGGTCTTGTCCGGGGGTTTGTGGACGACCGTCTTTCGGCCCTGATTCGTCCGCCGTCCCTTGGTCTGCGGCACCTTGCAGTTTCAGCTGCTCTCGGTAAAGCAGATCGGGGTCGCGTTGAAGATCAAACAAAAACTTCATCGCTTGCTTCGTAAGACCCTTTTCTCCCACCTCCGGTCGATACGATTTCACCGCATGAAGGAGCTGAGCGGGAGTCAGCTGCTGCAATTGCAACAAGGTAGTGACGAGTGACTCATGGTCATCTCCTAATGACGAGAAACATTGTAGCCACTGCAGCAGCTGAATGACCGGTGCCAGGTGCTTGCGCGCGCTTTCCATAGTGCTTTCACCTGTGCACGACGTCGACCCGTTCTCATAGTGCTCTGGCTGCCTATTGTTGGTACGTGCCCAATCCTCGAGGGTGGACACATTCATCCGGATCTGCATGGCTTTGGTTCGCGCGAGGTATCTCTTCGTTGTCATGATTCGATTGAATAATTCAGCCCCAAGCCAGTAAAGGAGCTGCGATAGGATCTGTGTGGTGATGACCGAATGTACGTCGTAGAGATCGAGGACAAACAAGGTCGAAGACAGTAAAGAAGTAATATTTCGCGGCGACACTTGCGCTCTTCGCCTTGGAGACGGTGGCCGAAATCGCTTGTCGGCAGGTTCGGGGACCTTTGTCTTATTCTTGGACCGGAAGAGCTTCCATTCATTCTGGAAGGCCACGTCTTCGAGCCCGGGTATGGTCTCATGATCCAGCATCGACGCATCGAGGACCTTGTTCATCCGACGCTCAGCGTCGCGGATGATCAAGATAAATATCTCATTGATGAGCTCTGCCAGGTGTAGTTGAAACTCGACGGTCGACTCTACTAAGCCTGCATCCTTCTTCAAATAATGCAGGAGCAGAGTAGCGTTCGACATCCAGAATGCGAGTATGGTCATGTCCCACTGATGCCGTTCGACGACATCGTTGATCTTCTCCGTCGCCGAATTGAGGAGATCCGCCAGCAGTTCGGGGCTTGCATGATAGTGTGCATATCGCGCGCTGAGGAACAGGAGATTTGCCGGCACGGGTTTCTGTGACGGTGAACGTTGCGGGGTCATGTTGGTGATGATGATGTCCAGGATTCGCTCTAGTTCATGCTCTTGGAACACGAACATCTGATCATTTAAGCATCGGTCCCAGACAAACTCTTGCTGCTCGTCTTCCAGATCGTCCTCGTCGAGCGGCTACACGGTCAGCGTTATTGAAATCTCTGTAGAATAGGGTACCCACTTCAAATTTCTCGTCGAGTCCCAGACTCGACAGATCAACCTCGAGGTTAATAGCACTCTCCTCCATCATCATGCGCCGTTTCATCTCATTCTCCGCAATCTCCTCCTCAAACCGACCATGTGCGAACCCGGAATCATAGAAATCATCCTCGATCGCGCTGGGCCCGAAATTGTACCCGGCCTCATGTAAATACTCGGAGATCTCGCTTCCCGGCTGAGCAAAGTCAAACGCGGTCCCGCCAGATGAAGACTTGATATCCGGCGAGGCACCATGATCGAGCAGAATCTTCGCGATGGTCTTGTGCCGGTTCGTCATCGCCCACATCAGCGCGCTCCACTGATTTCGATCCTGCTGGTCAACATTGGCCCCGGCATCCAGCAGCGCCGAAACAACATCCTGATGTCCCTGTTCTCAATCAGCACCTCACCCAACCCCCGCGAGAGAAAAGTATCCAAACACGCACAAAGCAGCTCGCATAGATCAGCGGAACCGTCCCCTCCTCATCCGGCATATTCACATCAATGTAATCCTTCGCCTTGCCGCCCACAAGTTTATGCACGCGGTCCACGTCGCCATTACTCGCCGCCATATTCAGGCTCCGCTGCAGAATCTTCCGCTTCTCCGCGTCGGTAAGCTTCTCGTCGCTCGCAATGACGTCCTCGTCCGCGTCCAGCGATTCGAGTTCCCGGTGCGCCGCCTGTGCCGCCAGCATCTCCATTAACCGGGCGTCGCTGTCCTCCAGGCGCGCGGTGATGGTCGACGCGTTATCGTCATCCAGCGAGACCCCGAGCCCGCGCCCATACTGAGCCTGGAGGGTATGTTCGTCGTCGTGTGAGTGGTCGTCGAGCGCGAGACTGAAGCTGAGTGGTTTTGCGGCGACGGGGGTTGTGAGGAATTGGGATTGGCCTGCGGGCATGGGGGGAGTGCATTAGCTGCCAGTGACTCTTTGCGTAATGTAACCAATCCAACCAGTCGCGACGACAACAGTGTGGAAAGATTAAGGTATACCACCCACCTTGCCAGGCATCGTACATCTCCGTCTCTTGCAGCATGGGCACAGAGCGCCGGTCGTCCAGTGACGTCGGTAAATCATCCGGAAGAACTCTGGGTTTCTGATTTGGCTGAAGCTCCGTCTCCTCCAAGTCATGATCTCGATCGACCTCGTTGTTGTGATTGTGGTTGAACTCGTCAGAAGCCCCGCGGGGGGGTTCTGGCGAATCCATGTCGTGGTTGGTTAACCTTTAACCGGTGGAACAGCAGTCGGGGCAGGTCAGAATGGGTTAAAACGTGGTAGCTCCATGGAGGAACTGCTAGTGCTTATGAGGAAGCCTCCTCTTTGATTATGCGGGAATAATAACTGCCTCGTGGGCAAGAAGAGGAGGAGGGAGAGGTGGTGGTGGTGGAAGCAAGGCGGAAACAGGAGTTGGAGAGTGGGATGGATTATGGTATGGAGTGATATCTGTCAGGCTACGTAGATCAGCGTCGGGGATTTTTCACTTCTTAACAGTGCTTTCCCTATTATTTTCAAACAAAACCAGTGAGTGATCGACCTGATCCAGCTCCACTCTCAATCATCTTCGACTCTGAGGGAGGGTTTCATCCTCTTCAGCCTGAATTTCTAAGCACTCCCGCATTTCATCATCGCTTCTCCCGTTATCTATTCCCATGATGGAATCCTCGCTTGCGGCACATGCAACAATCATAAAGAAGTTACTGCTCATTGCTTCCAACCGCTAAATACCACCAACAATATTGCTTCATTCAGTCCCATTCTTCGGGCGCTAGATATGCAGGTGTATAATGTACATGCAATTGACGTGGTAGTTGGTCACTCAAAAACTTCAAAGCATAACGATATCCTTGCAGGGTATATGTCTATACCATGGCAATGGCAAAAGCACAAAATGAAAAGACACCAGGGTAGATGCAAATAGTAAGTCAGTAAATCCCTCAGAGACCAAAGCAGGAAGAGAAAAAACGACTGGGGTATCAAAAGCTCATTCCAGCATTGTACTGCGGTTTTGAATCTGCTCTTCGGAGAGCGATGCGATCCAGAGACAACGCTCGATGATGCCCTGCACAGGCTCGAATTTGTATTTGGTGCTCGCGTCAATCAGTCGAAGAAGACTCTTGACGATCTTGGCGGCCGTGCGATATCGCTCAAAGTTGACCAGCGGTTCTCCGTTGGGGTTTGCTACCTGCGCTGGTTTCTGCGCGTTGTAGGTCAGGTCATGGACATATAATCCTGAAAAAAAAGGGTCAGCACGTCTATTGAGATATCGTCGGTCGAGGGCTCACTGACCAACAAAGGGGATACAGCCTTCCTGCAGATTGGCTGTTTCCATTTCCACGCGCAGATCATGAAAGTTGCGGACAGGTTGGATGAGTAGTTCCATGTCTTTCAATAGCCGTCTTTCCGATGGCGGCACCAGAGCCCAAGTCTTCTGCAGTCGCGAACAGTCCGTGGAAGACAAAGCAATGGCAATCTGCAGCATCGTTGCGTAGTTACATATCCGTCTCGCGTGGGCAGCAGTATGGATGAATTTGATGATGGTGTTAGCACGCTCTTCTACGGCACGCACGAGAACGATCTCCGAAACCACCCATCGCACCATGAGGTTGAATCGACCCACTACGAGATCTATTCCCCTTCGTTCCTCCTCGGTGAGGAACTGCACCCAGTTCCGAGTGGACGGCGACCCGCTACTCCAATTCATGTCGACCAAGTCTCTCCAATCCACCTCACTGAGCGCAGCCATCTCCACCAGGGTCAGCTGCTGAGCAAGGATCTGGGATTCGCATGAGAGAATAAATGGGACATGGTCGGGATCAGGGTACTTGGAGACATTGTGGCGTTGGCGATCCATTTCAGATCGAGAGAGCACATCACCCGAGACCTGTTGCGTGTTCAGCGCGCGAAGATTGTTCCTTTCGGCGTTCTTGTTCCTGGGTGAAGGATCTGGAGTTAATGGCTCTGCCGGAAACAGGACTGGATCCATAGGCGTGGTGCAGGAGGCCACCGAACGAGGGTTCTGTATGGTCATCGGAGGCGAAGGAGGGTGAGCCAGAGGATGAGGCGGGATCCCAAACGAGGAATCAGTAAGACTCCGGGTGTCCAACGAGAGCCGGGGATCGAGAGCTTCTTGTGATCCTATAATATCAACAGACAGTTCGGACGAAAGCCCTGAAAGGCGCCCCCGACGGTCTTTAGAACTTTTGAACATAGGCACAGGAAGGGTGGATCCTCGTGGGATACATTCAAGGCTATCAGTTTTCTTCACGATATCAATAGATGGATGAGAGGACTCGACTTCTGACGTGTCCTGAATCGATATCCTGCTCAGGCTAGGACGAGGAAGCAAAGCAGAATTTTGCGAACCTGGGTTCGGATCCGGTTTCTTCATCGACTCATCACTCAGGCCTCGCTCGAGAAGCGGTATTGAGCTATACGACTCACCCGACTCAGATTCCGCAAGTGAGTCGGAGTACGGCCTGGAGGGGGAAAGGCGCCGCCGAGCTTGTGGATAGAGCAAATCGGTCCCGAGCAAAGTTTGGCACCGTCTGCGAGCAACTTCCGATGATGTAGCGTTAGACCATCCGGGGCCCTGACCGTGTTGACGATGGCCTGGCTCTCTGCATATACCACCATGGTCCTGATCCCCCTGCAAGAGCCCTGCCGGTTCACCGCCGGTAGGGGACCCGGGCCACTTTCCCTCCAATTTCAACAACGCTGACTCGATCCCTCCGTCGTCCTCATCCGGGATTTGCGCAAACTGCGCAATAGCAGCTTCAAAAGAGCGCCTCAGCATCTGAGACGAGTGGGTCTGTATCAACTCATATCGCGGGTTCGGAGGGATCAGGCTTGTCTGGCGCCTGGAAACATCATCTTCTGGCCTACTAATCATGCTCTCAGGGAAGGAGCTGCGATAGGTCGACCCAGAAGCAAATGATCCGGAATTTGGGTGCGACCGCAGGCCACCCCCGGTCTGCATCTGCCGCAAATCCCCACCAGGGCGCCGACGAAGTGTTGGTCCAACGTGCGTTCTGACAGTGAGTCTAGAAGGGTCCGAATCAGCAGCTGGCGGTAGCGATGGTTCTCGGGCCATGGCCGAACGTTGTCTTGATATCCCGCTTTGGAAAGAAGCATATTTTCGGAGACGAAGAGAGGGAGACGTTCTCTTCCAAGAGACAGAGAAACGCTCCGTGGAGAATGATCTGCGCGAGTCAGATATTCCAGACATGCGAAGGAACCTCGAGATTCGACTAGGTGGTCCAGAGTCCGCTTCCTCATAGTATATGGGCAGAGAATACTGATCTTCTACCAAAGTCGACCTATGAGACGGAGGGCGCAGAGAGGCTGCTTTGATAGTTGTGGGTGTCTCGGCAGTGTTCAGAAAGCCAGGAGATTGCTCAAGCCCTATCGAATGCTCCAGCACAGCTCCAGACATGACAGGATCTCCCACCCCGGTGTCATCCACAATAACGATAGATTGACTGCCCATGGTGATCTGGCTTTTGGCCCTCGAATGGTCAAAACCGGGGTCCAGATGGCCTGTCTTCTTCCCTTCCAGTTGCATAGCTTGCTGGTTTACTTCTAGTCTGGGGCCCGAGACCGTCTGGGGTGAGTCAACCTCGCCAACCGCACGACGATATTCTTGCAACGCCTCGTCACACAGAATATCAATTCGAATCGGTTTCGTTGAGGTCACCGCGGACTTTCTGACTCTGTAGAGATCGGATCCAAAGGCTACATTATTGGGTAAGGCGGACGTTTTTCCCCGTAACGTAGGGCTCCATTGGCTGTTCGCAGCACGCGACGAGACGCCTTGCCCTCCGTGCCTGCTATGTAGAGCTCGGCGAATAGACCCAATAATGGTCTTCATCCCTGAACTCGAGCCAGGAGGCTTTGAAGTCTCATTCATCGTACTACGACGGTCCATCGCGCCAGTGCTCGCGGACGAGGGTAAAGGGGGAGAAGGCGGCGCCATCATGGTCACGTACGACTCCGCTGGAGGGTACAGCTCGCCACGAATCAGGCTTCCTAGGTTCAGTATTTCTTGAGAAGAGGATGCCTGCTGTTCAAGCTTCAGCAAGGACAAAGGCGCCCTGTCATCCCGAACGGAGTCAGAAAAGCTACCACTGCGCGTGTGCGCATGGCCATGGAACGGGAGGCGCTTCGCCGTAATTGGCGACACATTTGGAGATTCGGGCGGGGAGCATAGAAGCTTAGAAGGGATTATAGGCACCGGATGAGGCGCCTTGGATGCGGTAACAGGCACGGAGAGGCGCTTAGGAGATTTGGGTGGCAAGGAACAAGATGTGACCTGAACACTATGATCGCTTCTTGTAGATATCGGCATGCTCTTTGCCGTAGCCGTGGAATTGTTGCGATCGTGCTGGATCTGCCGAAAAGCAGGGAGACTCTGCTGGCTATCAATTTGGTGTTCTGGGTTGCCTTCAGGTCTAGTGGAATCGCACTCAGGCTCCTCCGCATTGCCTTCGCCGTGGGGGCCTGTTTCCAGGTCAGGGCCACCGGGGACAATGACGATGCCTGGACCTATATCTGTCGGCAAGTCCCAGTAGGCGGCACACTTGCCATGCCAACAGCGCTTAAGGTCGATCAAGATCTTCAAGTCACTCATCCCACCCCCTTCTCGGGCCTTGACGTTGTCGTGCATGGTATTAATTGTGTCGCAAAATTGAGCCCGAAGGTCATAGTCAGGGACAAAGTCATCGGCGAAATAATTGAGAATCCAATGCCGGAGCGCCGCAAAGGTGCGTATGCGGATAATCCTGCCATCGTCCTGAAGTCGATTGATGGCCCACTGCAGCCGAGCGAGCAGAAGAGAGAGAAGATTACCGGGCGAGAGGTAGGAGCGAAAGGTGAGGAAAAAGTCAGACACGAGCTCATAATCCATGAACGACTCGGACGATATCTGCGCTACAAGACGTGCTGGCGTGGCCGCCCCGATGTCCTTGGTCCCAGAGATATAGCGGACTACAGAGCTGTCATCCATTTTTGACGATAGGCGATCGTATATGAAGGGCTCAATGGGCTCTTTCAGTTCGTAGAATACCGGATTTACCGTCGCGGTCGAGTCTCGAGGCATCTCCATAGCTGGCTGGCCAGAGAACATGGAGGCAGCAAAGGACGGCCTTCCTGGCTGGAAGTAGTCCCCGATGTAGACATTGGGACCAGGACTGGGACTAGCACTGGATTTTTCTCTCAGGAAGCCCGAGACGCGAAAATTCTCGGACAAGGATGTCCGTGTATATACAGAGCTGTGCAAAGCGACGCTGCCCTCGGTATTGAATTGTGGGCTTCCCAATCGGTAGTGGGGTATTGGGACATCCAGTGTCGGTCGCCGAGCGTCATCTGCGGATTTGGGTCGATCGTCGGGTCTGTCAATGAAGATCCGGAACTCTCCGTATTGCATCCCACCGGACACCGATTGCTGCTCTGATATGGTGGAAAATGAACGCGGTCGCTGGTGTTGCTGGTGCTGACGATTGTACTCCAAGATCGCCTCGTCGGTGAGCACAGAATCGCGGTCCTCACCCCCTTCCTCCGGTATGAATTCGGGGAGTAGTTCAGAGAGCAGCGAATTGGACCATCGTGACGGGTCGTTTCCATCATGACTGCGTGAATGCACATGCAAGTGGTCGGTTCTGGACCGGGCAGGTGGAGGGGGAAAGGATGTAGGATGCGGTTCCTTGTGCAACGGATTCTGAATCGGCCTGAACGAGTGAAGCAGCTCATTAGTCTTCTCGTGTTCTCTTCCAAGCGTCGTGAAACCTGAGCGCTGCTCTAACCATACCTGAGAAAGATCTTGCCATTCTGCCCGACATTTCCAACTGTGAAGTGATTCGGTTCCCTTGCACCTGCAAGCGCATCACGCGGAGCCTGTGGGATGTCGAAGCGCTTAACTGGACGCTTCTTCAGCATTTCATGGCTGTCCTTGGCACGTAGGATCGAGGATGCAACCCTTCCCCTGACCGCCCTCACGCGAATATTTGATTTTGCGATGTTCCTTCCCTGTGCCACGGTGTGAGCGCGTCGTAAATTGGAAGCTGACGTCGCAAACCGGGTCTCGACATCGATTGGCTCATTCGCAAGATATTCACGTTCACGTACGGTCGTGGAAAAGCCCTTGGGTCCATCCGACTGCAGAGATACATTGTCAGGTGCCGATACCACCGTCTCCATAGCGGCTGATGTAGGAAAAGACCGCGGGAGATCGGGTACGGTGTATGAAAGACGAGGAGAGGATATGTATAGTAGACTAGTCGGTTTCCTGCTTCACAAAGCTCGTGTCGACTAGGTCGACTAGAGCGAGAGAAGACGAATGGACAGCCCAAGCTGGGGTTGAAATCCGTGCTTGCGACACGACATGACCAAATTTGGTGAGGCTATAGTGCGTTGGTGATATTGTGCTTATTTTGATGACTGCGGGCTGTGAGGAAGAAATGACGAATGACAGGGGAGGTTTGATTTCAAGGCCGAGACGGTGTGACGAACTGGCTCGGCATCTGACAGAATCGAATCAATACGAGCAGGAAGTCGTAAAGATTAGACAATATGCGACCGATGACAATGGAGGTAATGTACGATGCATCAATTGAAGATGATCGCTGCTGAGAAGCCTCGGAGAAAAACAGATAGTCCGTACAACAGGTTCTCAAACAAAACAGAAACAGATTCATTAATTCATAACGCGGTCAAACCATGAAGAAGATGATGATGAAGTACTCCGGTAGGCCCTGAATGTCCGAGGAATCGCGCGGTGGAGAGGAAGAAAGAGGGCGAGAGCGAGAAACAAAGCGAAATTAGAAACCCGCGAGTGAGACGCGCATCACAGTGACAGACTCTAGTTCGTTGATTCCAACCATTCCAGCCCTGATCGGGGGGCGCAGTGTCAGCGTGGGACCGTTCCAGTCCAGCGGAACCTCTCCAGCTGTCTAACTGTCTAGGGAAATCAGGATTCAGGATCCATCCAAGCATCATGTGAAGGATTTCATTGCTTCCTTTCGTCTTTGCATCGTCGAATTATCTATCTACGGGTTCATTTTCCAAGGAGGTTCTCCTCAAACAGTCCAACCATGAAATGCAACCTAGACTAAATCCTACGGTTCTATGGTTCTATGGAGTACGGAGCGGTACAAAGTCAATGGCATCCGGGGCATGATGGGGATGGCCTCCATCCATGGTTTTAGGAAGCGGTACCAATCTACCTACTATATTAAGATGGTTTTGTCTCCACCAAACTCCCGAATACGACGAATAGTACAGGCAAGTAGAAGTGGTGTCGAAAAATTGCATCTTCTGAACTACTACTGTTAGGAGAGCCCTCGTGACTTCACATCCAACCGACGATCGATGTTTCATGGAGGCTGGATCAGCAGATCAAACCAAGAGCTGCAAGTGCGCACAGCATCTAGAGCCAGCCAGCATGAGGCAGGAAAATCGAATTCTACTACGGAGTACGGAGTAGACTAGTAGTAGGATCCCTATCTGGCAATCTGCAGTATCAACTTGGATACCGAACGCACTTCGGAACCGTTAGAGCTACAAAAGTGGGACGGATTAATTTTAGGCCATCGAATGATCGCCCACCTGTGACGTCCGTCCCTAAATACTACTCCGTACTAGGTACAATTCGGAACCTGAAAAAGGGGGTGGAAAGAAGACGGAGTACTATGATAAAGAGAAAAGGGAGACAGAGAGGGAAAGGGAGAAAAGGAGAATGAGTAAAATTGAAAAATGATACTTCGTACTGCCCCTACGATCAGCCGTGTGATATCTAGCTACCAGCCTCGCTACGAGTACGAGTCCCTGTAGCTACGAGGTACCTAGGATAGGTACTGAGTGAACGAAGTACAAAGTATCTAGATCCCTTACCTAGACAGGCGAGGGATAAAGTTCCCGCGGACTTGACCGATCTACTCCGTATCGCGGCCATTGGCGGGACTTTTCGTCTTGCTATCTTAAGGCTTAAGGCGATTGACCATCTGACACATAACGTTTTTTTAATCCGATTGCTAGGTAGCTGCACGGCAACTCAGAACCAGAGACTTGCGGCCTACCTATGTATCACTTTCCAACGGAGACTGAATGCGTGAAACAGCTGTTACTACTCAGTAGTAATACACACCAGAGCGATCCAGAAACGATCAATCAACCCGCCTTGACAGCGAGCTTCTCACAGAATAAAGATATGTAGCTAACCCAGAGAATCCCCACATTTGCAGCAAAACGATAGATAGAAAATGGTTGGATGCTGATGGTTGGTTGGGTTGACTGGTAGATTGACAAGTAATAACAAATGTCGATAGATCATTTCAGGTTCGCCTACCTGTAGGTCTGCCTGATGGTGTCGTCCATGTCTCACGCTGCCTTCTTTATTCATCCGTGAATCGTTTACATTGGTGTTGGCGCACGCTTATCTACGGAGTTCATGATTGAAATTTCATGCCTTGGGTTGTCGCGCAAATCATATGTTTTTTGGCATATAGCAGATTGTTCGGGGAAACAATTGTAGACACATGCAGGGAAGAACGGATGAGCCATATCAAAGCAGTGGTGGGCTCAACAAAGACTATAGCCAGTACAGTCGATATATCATTCAACAAGATTATAGGCGCCCAGTGGTACATTATCAATATTCAAAAGATACATTGCCGTGTTAACAAGCAGAAAGGCCACTTCAGCTACCAGAGCTTACACACGGGCTTCTTGGTGGGGCAATTGAATGCATCATTGAACTCTCGAGAATTGGCCATCGTGCCCTGTCATCATTGTCAACACTATTCTATATCAAAAGAGACGGAAGTTCAACTCACTATGATTCTTGCAAACTTAGGAGCATGCGGGTCAGTGTAGATAGCCTGAATGGCGGCTTCCTTGGTCGTCTTAGCACACCACCAGTTCCCATAGGCGATGAAAAAGAGCTGCTCCTTGCTAAGGTGGGAAAGGCCGGGGAGGTGGGAATCCGGCGAGGCTTCGTCTCTCTTCTTCCATGCCTGGAACGCGGCTCCCAGGCCGCCAGCGTCTGCGATGTTCTCGCCTAGAGTAAGGCGCCCGTTCACGTGGAGGGGCTCACCATTCTCTCCTGGAACGGTGAAATTTGAGTATTGATCGACGAAGCACTGTGCGCGTTCTTCGAAACCTTTGACTGTCTCCTCGTCCCACCAGTCGGTGTAGTTCCCAGTCTGGTCATAGTGCCGACCTGTCGAATCGAAAGCTAGCCAGGAGCATAAGTAGCTTTTCACGATGATAGTTCTCATATAGGGCTTCACTCACCATGGGAAAGTTCATGGCCACTCACTGCGCCAAACGCTCCGTAGGCCAGATACAAGGGTGCAGATGGTCCGTAGAATACTGGTGGCTGCATAATACCAGCGGGGAACACGATCTCCTGCAAGGGGGGATTGTAGTAGGCGTTCACAGTTGGTGCACTCATTCCCCACTCGTTTCGGTCCGTGGGCTTGCCCAACTTCGACCAGGCTAGGTGAAGATCAAATTGCGCAATAGCCATATCGTTCTCGAAGAAGGTGTCATTGGAGATATGAAGATCGTGATAATACTTCTCAACGTCCGCTGGGTCCATCACATTTGGACTCTTTGTAGGGTATCCAATCTTTTGGACAATGTTGTCGACTTTCTCAATACTGAGTTTCCGCACCTCGGGCGACATCCAACTGGTCTGGTGTAGGATGTTCACAAATCGTTGCTTGATATCCAAGATGATTTGATCACCCAGTTCCTTAGAGGCCTTGGAAAACGCATCGAGAACATAGAATCGACTGAGACTCCAGCTGAGTCCTCGATCTAACGCCCTGATACACGTTCTCCACCGCTCGGGTTTAGCTTTGGGGTCTTTTCCGGCTAGCTTGTTGAAAAACTCGCGCAGGGGCGTGATTTTGGCGTCCTCAATCTGGTCCATATACGCCTGGATGACCTTCCATTTGAAGAACAGGTGGACAGTCTTCCTAGGGGTTTCTTTCAGAATAGTCGACAGCGACTCCATATACGAAGGCGAAGCAACAATCAGGCGATCGGTCTTGAAATCAGCAGGGGCAAGCGCGGAAACAATAGTAGACAAAGAAATCTGTGGCAGCATAGATTCGATCTGGTCAAACTTCCGTGGGTTATAGTACTTCTCCACATCCTGCAAGGTCTGCGTATCTGGTGTTGCATTTGCTAGCTTCGATTCGAAGAGCACAATATCCTCAACAGGGACTTGCATGTCTTGTCCGACAAACTTCCCAAGAACTTCTTTTACCACTTCGGTGTACTCGGACACAATCTGGGAGCTGTTGTAGTACTCTCTGACCGGAAGCCCAATCTCGTCTAATGGGCTGACAGTGATAACAATTTTGTCCGGATCACGATCATCGGGCTTCGCCTGTTAGAACAGGGGGACGTGGAATGCAGAGGCTGGAGTACTTACACCAGGGTACAATGCTACCAGAGCCGTAACGCCGGAATTCGTTAGAAATAATACTGCGTCAGTGATATTGACATCCGAACCAACCGCGGCTGACTCTGCGGAATAGATATCTTCGAATTGAGCCAACAAAGCATCCAATGGTTCGCTACCACGCTTGCTGATGGTGGCTTCGTCCAAGCAAGCATTATAAGCGGATTTCAATTTCTTAAAGTTCTCTTCATCAGCAGCTTCGGGAGCGCTTGTGGATTCCAAAATGTGTCGAAGGCGCATCTGAGCTGCTTCCGCCATGAGAGTCCCAGTAAACATGGAGCCCTGGTCAGGTCGCAGATCATGACGTTCTCTCCAGCCCCCACAAACATATTGCTCGAAGTCCTCGCAAGGGTCGATCTCGGCATAGTTGGGATCTAGACTGTACAGAATTTCGGATGCAGCATGTACACATTCGGTCGATTCGCAGAGTGGGGGAGACATAGGGCGTGGAGGAACGCTCTCGGATGGTTCGTCTGCATGATGGTCTGATTAGAATGGAATAATGAGGACCCGCATTGACTTGATATCGACGTACTGGGAATTATATACCAAAAGTAGTAGGCGACAGAGATGAATATCATCATAGAGAATACAGCAAATCGGATCATTGAGAAACATGATCCCCTTCGTCGATACCATGGTGTGTTGAACGACCTCGAATCGAACTCATCGGTAGTGAGACTGCCATCTCGGACATGGTCGTCGGCGTAGAGGAACCGGCGCTTCTCAAGCTCGGGGGTCGATAGTTCTCTTAGTATAAAGGCATCGTCGGAGTCCTCATGGCTACATCATAGAAATAGTCAATGAATGCGATGATGACGGCGGGCACCCTCCTGCAACTAACCTGTATCTGTAAGGGGGAGAGCTGGGAGTCATTCCCTCCCTGTAGCTCATGGCGGGCTAGTTCAGAGTTCGCTCATATATATAAGGGATTAGATATTATGCAGATGATTGAAAATACACGTATACAACAGCTCGTGTGCTTGAGGTTCTGAGGTCTATCGTTCACACGACAGGAGGCTGTCCTCATTTGTATGTTGTATGCTGTTTCACGGCGATGGCGTCACATGGTGGATTAATGATGAGTAAGCCACCAGCTAGTACTTCAGCTGTCACACAGTTACTGTTCCTGCCGTTGAAGTTGGGACATGTCCAAAAGACATGCTATATTAAGTGTTCTCTAAACTTGAAATGTTTGATGAGCCATTGAACCTCCATATTATGTAGCGCGTTGGTCCAGGTTTGAGTGATACATATGTTAAACAGCATGCTTCAAGTTGGACAAGTTTCGCTGAGATCGTAAGAAATCAAGGCTGTATGAGATATCACTCAGATAGGTAGAGACCGACCATTTATATGGAGAACTACTCTTCCTTCTGATGATGATCATTGTTGTCGGGGAAGTCGCTCATATCTATCTAATAGATAGTCTACTCCGTAGATAGTTGTCAACTGTCAACTGCCAACTGTCGACAAGCAAGTACCACAGCCCCACAACTCGTCAAGTTTGCCAAACTTTATGTTGATTTGGCTCAATTCAATTGTCCGGAAACAAATAAACGGCTGGAACAAAGAACGGAACCTGCCAGAGGACCCGAATTATCCCTGTTCTTTCTAATGGTCTAATCTAGTCCTTCCACGGAGTAGAAACAATGAAGATCGGCCCAGAGTGGGAAGCTCACAATGGATGGTGATCTCGTCTCTTGTTATCTTCCCCTTTGTGCCATAGTATTTCAACTATATCCCCCTGTTATTATGGCATGATTTCTCATCAGCCGTCTACGGTGTAAGGAGTACCTAGTCATCGGGCAGAAATTTCCTAAATCAGACGTGTCCCAACGCTCCCCAAGACCCAAGTCTTATGATGATCGTCAGCCAAGTGGATTGGGGTTACTCCGTACTTCATAGACCCGCTTTGGATGCATTCATTTTTCATAACTAATTCTATCTTCGGAAGTTCGGATGTATGATGGGGTGTTGATCATGAAGAAGCAGAACACGGCAATCGCTCGCTCAAGAATCGGCAGTTGCTCACCAGCGACGAAAAACATGAGGTTCCTAGGTGACAGTGTGGTTTTAGGAGAAACTATTACACTGCCACGAAAATGACGGTAGTGAAGACACCGCATCAAAGTTGTAAGATAGAATCCCTCGGTATCGCGGTCTTTATATATAGACTGGCCTTAACCCCGAGATTAAACTTTGATATGCTAAACCCCTCCGTTGTCTTGACCTATCTCCCTCTACGACAATCGAAATAATACCTGATAGCGGTGAGGACGGGAAGACGGTGTTTCTCGACCGAGAGTATCATAGTCATACACATGTACAGTAGATAGCAAGATGCAGTGCGCTCGGGTCCTGGGAACTGGTGAAGCGATTGAAAGTTCGAAAACATCCAATCAGACATGTCCTGGACTCCTGGTCAGGGAATCCTTATCCACCCTGTTAATGTCTTCCTACTAGTACTGTGCGGCTTTCGCCTGTTGGATGGGTCCGGTCCCCAACGGGCAAACCCCTGGCACTTTGGCAGAGCTCATTTCTGAACTCAGAGCATCCCTTCCCCGGACTATTTCACTAGACTAGTCTCTAACAGTCTGGTTGATCAGTGGTCAGCCTGCGACATAAGCTCAGATTGCTCGGCAATTGACGCAAGTTGAAACCGGAAAGTCAGTGTCATATTGGAAACGGGACGGTTGGGACCAAGGTTGAGGACGGTAAGCAATAATACGCTCGGCTGCTGCTTTTGAGTAAGTGGGTTCTCTTCACAAGTTCACAATCATGCCATAGACTAGCCCATGATGGACTGGCTATCTACTTGGTAGTCGGCAGTTGTTACTGCAAGGGCAAGGCCGATAATATACCGTGCTTTAGGCTTCAGCATGGCTCTGTGGACTTGTGGAGTTCGTCACCTTGCAGTTGCAGGCGATCTGTCCATTCCGTTCCATGACCATATGGCATGTCCCATAACAGTCTAGACTCCAGAATTCAGCGAAAGTACCGGCAGGGCCGCAGGGCTCCGAATGCTGAGTTAATAATACGCATGACTCGTAAGCGCAGGGAAACATCCGATTCTCCTCATTTCTCAAGAACGTCAGACAGTCAAAGAATGTGACTGCTGGATGATGGGTCAATGATCATGAATGGATTGTGGAGTTGCTGATAATAGTGGCTTGTAAGATGGTGAAACAATATGCCAGGATTTCCAAGGGTCAGGTCGTTGTGGATAATCAGAAGTAGCTAACGCGCCACGGCCAACACGTGGTCACTGGATACTTTGAGTGTCGAGGTTGTGGACCGTGAGAACCGAGGATGCTGTTGGGCGCGAAGTATATCCAATTACCCATATCAAAATTATTCATGATAATGAAACGACTAGTAGTAATCTACTAAATCGTTGAAGATTGTCTCTAAGGTAGAATCAGTCGTGTGCTCATGTTTAGACACAAAATTAGACATCAATTCCAACCGGATAAGGCAAGTATCGGCCTAGTCCAGGTCCTACTAGAACCCAGAAGGTCGGTGATCCCACTCTGATTTCTCATGAATCTGGTTTTAGGTCTGGGCCTCGGAGTGCAAACCAAAACGGACAGGATTTACATTGCACAAATGATTATTATGATACCGGTCATATTGCGTTGACTTCGTCCAGGAATCAATTAAGTAAGGTACCTATGGAGGCTATGGTCTACGGACATCTACTGAGGAGATCTTGGTTGACCATGCTATTTTTAAGCTGCAAGAACTTGGCTTGGCGTATGATCTGTCCAAATAATTTCTGCAATGTGAAACGTCTGTCTGGTAACCCGGGTGTTCATATGAGATATCTGCTAAATATATAGATCCATGGATACCTGTCAGAAATGTGGTGTAACTTGCATTACTATCGATCTAGGTACGGAGTACTAGGAGTGTCCCGTGTACCCTCGAGTTCGTATCGAGCTAGAAACCCCTGCCTAATCTCAAACAGAGTAGATCATGAAACCAGAGGGCCAGATTCCGAAAGTCCTAATTTGATTTCAGCGAAAATCGTTCCTTTTACAGTCGACTTGAGTCATGGCGAAAGACAAGTACCATGTTCCGAGTTCGGAAGCTAAGTACCTTAAGCCTTAGGGTACACGGTACTAGGGGTTGACCAAGTGATACCCATTCGCTATCGGGTGAGCACCATCCAGAATCTGTACAAATAATGTTGACTACCTAGATAAATACCAGAGTATCAGAATCAGACTTTTGCTAAGCAAATAGCAAGAATAATATCACCTTGTAATAATGACTCTCCAGATACCCGGAGCAGCCGTCTGTCGATCCTTGCATTCTAATCCGTCGAAAATGCGATTCATGCCTCGTGGCGTCCTTCAGTTTGCGGTTGTTGGCCAAGAAAGGGAATGGGGCCGCCTCGGGTGGGAACTAGAAGATTTAGGAAAAAGCACAGGGAATGAAGGGGACTAATCATGGGCTCAGATTGTGCCATGATGGACTAGGAAGGTAGACAAGATACTAGTCTGCTGGGACCAGCGACACATGGCTTGGTGGCTGGTGCATTGTCAAATAGGCATCGACAGCGGTATTGTCTCATGGCACAATTGATTGATCCTTCATTGATGATACAACAGAATATGCAGCTGTATGCATCTAGTCTCTAGCTGCAGCAATAGAGACATGGAAGGGTTCCTGGCGTCTTTGAACGAAGAATGAAGAGTCATTAATGGTCCACCATAGTGGGTACAACTGGACCTTCTGGCCCGCTTGGAAATTCTGTTTAATTGTTCCCTCATCCCGTACCTTTTTACATGAAAATAGTCCCGGTCAGGAAGTCCAATAATAGTATCTCAGAGGATCTTCTGAGTAAGATTAAAGCAGAATAATAATACCTACCGAGGCGCGCCTTCGTGGACTTTTTCCTGAGCAAACATGGTCCAAAGGGACGGATCTCAAGGTCTCATATCTCGCAGAAACCTAGAAGTACCTTTGCTCACGGACTCGCAAAAGGTACTTGATCCACAGTAAATACCAGTATGTATGACAGCAGAATGAACAGACTTCCTTTTGGACAGTGGACGGCCACAACTACGTATCGGAATCTTTTACCCATCATTCCCATTCGGCGATCACTCGGGGTCGAATGAAGTCTACCTTACCTACCTTAGTCTAGGTAGTTCCTCAGTAAAAAGTACCAGTAGCCACTAGATACTCCGTACTAGATACGTACCGAGTCCTCAAGAACCAGGGGCAACTCGCGACGACTGCTTTGAAACATAAGCATAACGAATTTATACATTCCAAGTTGTAACAGAATAGCTAAGAGAAATGATGCCAAATTAGACTTCCTCCGATCGGGTTGCAAGCCTGGAACTGCTTGAATAATAATCGGCGTGCCCATCTCAATTGACACTTTCTACTACTCCTAGTCCGGAAGGCTTCCACTTCCACCTCCACCACCACTACAACTCAAAGCTAAGGTGCTCCAATCTGCAGTCCCATCCCGGCTAACTCCTCCCCCCGCTTGGTTTCTGACCCGTTCCATCGTCTGCTCCTCTTGTGGGACCACAGGCATGTACTATCTCTCCTATCTATCTGTTAGCGACCGGTCTTCATCTCTTTCTTCCCTTCTTTGTTTCCCCTCCACAATAGTCGGTTCGCTGTGACCGAACTCCTTGCTCTTGAGGACGTCCTAACACCGGTGTACGCTCTACGGGAGTTGCTGCAAGAGACGTCGAATATCCTGGTGATTTCTTTGAGTAATTGCGAGTAACTGCTACTCCTACTCCCGCAAGGTTGGAGAGCATCGCGGCCTGTCGGCAGGACTCCCCTACTTTGTCGGACTTTTGTCTGCGCCATTCGACCTATCCGAGACCCCAGGATCTCCGCCCATCAGAATCCGAGTCGGTTTCGGTTGCAGTTGAACTATCGAAATTGGCTTGTGATATTTCGGAGTTTGTCGCGGTGAGGTTCCTGATTTTGCGATTACGACTCCGGATTCTCGCAAGCTGTAGAGTCGGCTGCGTTGTCTCGAACTTTTCGACAATACCTCAATCGGAAGCCATCCGACAATCACCGCAGGGCAGACCAACAGTCTGCAACCCTTGAGATATCAACGTGACAGGAAGATTTCAACTTCGACATTGCCTATAACCGAAGCTGTGAAAGTACGTCTATATACATATGAGCACATTTGAGACAATTTCCGTGGTCAAGTTTCTCTACTGACTTGTGAAATTATCACCAATAGAACCACAAGACTTCGAACGTACTTTCGGGTAGGTCAATAGATCTCCGCTCCAAACACTGTCCATGATAAGCGCTTTCCTCGAAACTTCCTGCCAATTGGTATGCCTCGTATTCTGGCGAGTAATTGATACATGTCTCGAGGTCATTTCGTTAAGTGGTTGCTTGGTGGAGTGCACGCATTCTCCTGATTCAGCTCGAGAGAAACTCGCAATCGGCGTTGAAGATCGAATTTCGCATGCGCTGTATCGATGCAATTCCACTGACCATATTTCTCCTGATTGCAGTTGCCTTTGTTTCCTAATCCACGCTTTATCCTCGACTGCAAATACGTACATCATGGGTTGCATGAGCTCCAAGCAGGCCGAAGCGGCGGATAAAGAAGCTGTTCAGCGGACAGTTCGGATAGACAAGACGCTGAAGAATGACAAGAAATTGTTGGACAGGACAATCAAGATTCTCCTACTAGGTATGCCCTTGGAACAATACGGCACATCCATAAGCTCAAACGCGCATACTGACGATTCCTTGTAGGTGCTGGGGAGTCAGGCAAGTCAACAATTATCAAACAGATGCGCATCATCCATTCAGGAGGGTTTCCTGAAGATGAGCGTCGACAGACTCGTGCGGTTATATACTCAAATCTAGTCATCGCATTTAAGGTTTTACTGGATATTATGCGCACGGAGCAGATTGATTTTGAAGTCGAGAATACAAAGGTAACTTCAAAGGGACCCTCCATAATTTCCATTCAAGCTTTGCGCCGATTATGATACTAACCGTTGGTTTCACTTTCAGAATTTGGCGGATTTCATAGACAACCTGGAGCCCGATGTAGGATCGGAGGAAGCATTCTCAGATTACAATGTCCGCGACGCGATGAAGGAGATGTGGGCTGACGCAGGAGTGCAAAAAGCTGTGTCTCGAGGTCACGAGTTTGCTCTACACGACAATTTGCAATAGTAGGTCTCCTCAACGGTATCTTGCTCACCTGCAATTGCTTACTCTCTTCTAGCTTCTTTGGGTCTCTCGACCGGTTGTTCCAGCCCGGCTGGCTTCCAGACAATCAGGACATGTTGCAGGCCCGCTTAAGGACAACCGGTATCACGGAGACTCTCTTCGAGCTGGGGCAAATGAATTTCAGAATGATGGACGTTGGTGGGCAACGGTCTGAGCGCAAAAAATGGATACATTGTTTTGAGGGTGTCCAGTGCCTGCTTTTCATGGTTGCTCTATCTGGCTACGACCAGTGCTTAGTAGAGGATCAAAATGCCGTAAGTCAAATCCAGAACAAGTGCTTTGACGAAGCATTTTATCTAACCCAAATGCAGAACCAAATGCACGAAGCAATGATGCTCTTCGAATCCTTGGTGAATGGAGAATGGTTCAAGCGCAAGCCCATCATTCTATTTTTGAACAAGATCGATCTTTTCAGGGGGAAACTCGAATTCTCACCGGTATCAAAGCACTTCCCAGATTATAACGGTTCGAACTCGGATTTCGACGCCGCAGCGCGGTACTTTGCCGATAGATTCCGCGGTATTAACCGAATACCGGACCGCGAGATCTACATTCACTATACCAATGCTACGGACACCACGCTTTTGAAAGCCACTATGGAATCCGTACAGGACATGATCATCCAGAAGAATCTCCACACGCTGATCTTATGACAATGAGTATTCCTCGGACCGAGACGATCTTTTTTGACGAGGCTTACTGCCGACCTGAGACGCTGGATCTTCGCTGCTTTTCAAGGCTTCTTCACATTGCATATGAGAGCGTTCACATTCCTGGATTTTCACTCACTTTTATATATCCTTATTCTGTATATCTTACCCTGTATATCTTATACCTGCCCATGTCTCCTTCCGCTCACCGAAGCGATCAATTAAAGCAGTATGGACACTTTGCTCCATTACCATGCTACATCACATGAAAAGTTCCTGCAGTCTGATATCCCATATCTGCTCATTTCAGTGATAGTACTTTTGTCTGTATGCTGCAGGGTGATACCCATTCATTCTATGTTGACATGCCTTCGCTCCTTTTGGTGTATAGACACCTAATGATTGTTACTTTGTCACTGTTCCTATTGATAGTTCCTGTATATCTCTTGTCTTCATCATTTCCCCTCTATAGATTGCTATAGAGTGTAGTGTTATTGTATGATCTGCCTCTCCAAGCTTCTGTGATTATTTAAGAAGAACAAGATAAGGTTAGACAGAAGACAAATATCATTTTAGAGAATGATGTAGGTATCTTAGTTCTATGGCACATTCACATTTACTAAGGTTTTAGATAATAAAGGGAGAAGAGTCACCCAAACAAAGGATGAGGAACCTGCCGATATGGCTCTTGTGAATTTTCTTGACGTATAAGCTATTCACCTGGGTTGCGGTACCTGACAGCACGTTCATGGTAAGAAAGTTTCTTTCACTTTGGGGAGAACGTTGCATAGCCAACCCATATAGACATCTTCTCCATCCTGGGCAAATATCTCCATCTCATCAGTACGTCTCAAGAATGTCCTTTCCCGTTGATAAGCTAATGTTTGTCCGGACTAAGTGGAGGCGAGCATGGCCGACAATGCGCTTGATCTGTCGGCGATAATCAAGTGATATACAGGATTCTTGGAACCCAGCTTGACTGGACTGCTGCTGAGAGACTCATCCAAGCCCGGTACCTCTACCTTGCATCATACTAACCATGGCTCCTCCCCGCCGAAAGTGCCCGCGGTCAGCATCTCTCCCCTCAGAAGTCCGCCCGGCTTGAAGCACAGCAGTCGAGTTCAACTCGACAGCAATCAGCTGGGTTGTCTATCATGTCAACAGAAACCGACACATCAGAGAGTTGGGAGACGTTGCGCGCAGAAGCAACAGAGAGAATTGACAGATATGAGCTTCACAATCGGCCTGATGAAGCTGTTCTAAAAGCGTCGTTACATGCATTTCTCGCGTGGCTTCCTGAAAAGGGCCGCGGCGCTATCGCCAGAGACATAAAAAATGCAACAAGCGACGATACGCTATATGATGTCTTCCTCAATCTTCTCACATGTCTCGCAGCGCCCAGTAAGTCCAGAGTGCTCTAATGAGCAGCAGTCATTGCTAATTCCTGGAACAGTGAAAGCGCGATCCCGCCCGCCTTCCGCGACAGACTCACCGTACGGCAAAAGACAGCAGCAGGTAGAGGCTGTGGCTTCTACACTTGACGAGCCGAGCACCCGTACTGAGGACTTCCGAAAGAAATGTCTAAAACGCGATGGATACCGTTGCGTCGTGACAAAGCAGATGGACATCAAACACTGGAATGAGATTGACTGTCCAGCGGGCATCCCAAAAGGGCGCGTCGAGGCCGCCTCCATCATCCCATTTGCGTATGCCTCATGGGACAAAGCATCGGTAATATCTTCTCGACGCTCTGGCCATGATTAATATACTGACTAAACCAAGGCGCCACCACATGGTACTGCAAGCGCATGGTCGTTGCTCTATCGGTGATTTCCTGATGTTTTGCACGCTGGGATGAACCCCGAAACATAAACAATCTCTCCAACGGGATGACGCTGAGAAATGCTATCCATGATGAGTTTCGGGGCTTCTCCCTCGCTTTCAAGCCCACTGTTAGTACCAAGCAAGCCGACATACATACTGTTATTCAGGTTTACTGACAGAAATGTGCTATTAGGAGAAGGAGAACGTATATCAGCTAAGAGTCTTTGAGAGACGATTTTCAGACTTTGAATTGGCGAACCTCCCTCCGTCACGCGAGGTCGTGTTTCAAAAAGCACAAGATGCACAGGACATAGAGCTTCCCAGTGCCGCATTCCTGGACTGCCACTGGAGACTCTCGGAGATCTTGAATGCCTCTGGCATGGCCGAGGTCATCGAGAAGCATCTCCGAGACTGAGATGACATAAAGGGAAGTATGGGGGGGCTCGCTAAGGGAGGACGGGGGTACAGATATTGGGCAGATTCTACAAGTGGGCTTGTGGGGACGAGTCGTGGGATGAGAAGAGATTCCGAATACTATGTCGCTGATGGGATGAGATGTACGTAAAATGAGATAAAGCACACCTATACTCTATAGAGAGGTAGTCACTGTCACACACGTAACTTAATCAAGTGCAGCATGACCGAGCTGCCAAGTGATCATGTGATAAATTAATGCCTGAGGCAGAAGAGCTGACATAATCACCATTTCCGCATGATCAATTCCGACTTCGAATT
Source organism: Aspergillus hiratsukae (assembly GCA_014281905.1). Classification (NCBI taxonomy): domain Eukaryota; kingdom Fungi; phylum Ascomycota; class Eurotiomycetes; order Eurotiales; family Aspergillaceae; genus Aspergillus; species Aspergillus hiratsukae. The sequence goes on from JACBAD010002055.1 coordinate 31,095, forward strand.
CGCCTTCAACATCTCTCGCCGGCTTCAAGCAAACTCCCTCACCCACTTGCTGGGTTACTTAATTGTGCAAATGTTGCCATCCTCCGTTCGCCGGGCTGTGTGGACGCCCATTGTGCCCATTTCCGGCATCTCTCGAACGTCCAGTCAAGCTCTTGCCTCGTCTTCAAGTGGTTTCTTCGGCACCACCGAGCATGTGCGTCAGCGCCGATACTCCTCCTCTTCCTCAAAGCCCAGCGATGGTTCAAGGAACATCGATGCCTCGTCTCAGACACCCGCGAAGGGCGTGAACTCCGGGGATAAGCGTGAAGGGAAATCTTCGAAGCGGAGGGGAAAGGATGGCCGGAATGGCTCCAAGTCCAATCAGAATGCTGCTTTCTCGAGATTGCCCAGTGTCCCGTCAACGCAACATCTACAGCCACATGGTGAGTATTATGCCTGTTGTAGAGTATATCACTTTTGCTTCGCATTCTCTGCGGCTCTGATGGCTTCCGAACTGACTGTTTGTCTTCCGGCAGATGTCCATGTGGCGTCCTTCTTCTCCATTCATCGACCTATTTCCGTCTCTACCACTGTACCTCCACCCTCCAGCGCCGAAGCCTTTGATGCCATCTTCACCGCGAAGAAGCCCTCCAAGCCTGACGCCGCCGATGTGATTCTTACACTTTCATCCGCCGTTCATAACATGGAGAACGCGGCGTACCACCTCGGCGAGCAAGAAGACCAGATGAACATCCTGAGTCGGGGCTTCAATGAGGCGGATGGTCTCGAAGGAATAAATATGTCCGAATTGCGAATCTCGATCGAAGAACTCACCAAGCGCCTGCGTCCCTTCCAACCCCCACCACCTCCAGTGCCCTACGACGAGGCCAAGGATACCAGCGCTGCCGAAGAGACCTCCAGCTTCTCCACTGTTCTGACCATCCACGAGTCCACGCATCCGGACGGCCGCAAGACATATCAAGCCCACGCTTCCCCATTCGTCCCCTCGCAGGACCTGGAGGCCCCCGGAGCTGTGGAGCACGATGCTATCATCGACATTCCGCACGGTTCGGAAAACTCGTACATCGAGCGCCTGCGCGACAACAGCACCATGCATGCCATCAGCACCAGGAGACGGCGCAAGCTGAAGATGAAGAAGCACAAGTTCAAGAAGCTACTGCGCAGGACAAGAACCCTGCGGCGCAAGCTGGACAAGGCTTAAGGGAGCTTCTCGCACTACATTAGCTTCCCACATTCACCCTACGTCTCTCTTCTCTTTCGTTGTCTCATCTTGACCAACCACGACCCTGAGAAGCGTTGGGCCTGTCTCTCAACCGACAGGTCCTGCTCCCGTTTGCTTGTCGACGCTTCTCTCCATAAGCTTTTGTTGACATAGTCCTTGTGGTATCTCTTTTCGCAACGATGCATACTATCCAGCATTCGGTTATCAATAGACAATATCATTTCGTATACTATCTTCCGTCTAGATCCACATAATGAAAGTATATAATTGACTCTTTTCCTTTTGGTATGGATTTAAATCTATATCCTATTTAGCTTGCGGACGTGTTGGTTAAGCTCGACGATCGCATAAGTCGTCCTTCAGCTCACCATTATACGGATTCCCATCAGTCTTACCAAATGCACAATTGTGATAGCATATAATATTTCGAAAGCTGAAGAGCAGGAATAAGAATGCCAGCCAGCCAACAAGAACATACATTGAAATTAAAGGAAAAAATGAAAAGCAAAAAACATTCAGCATTGCAAGACAAATGACCCAGACTAGCTAGGATCAACAACAAACTCGCATAAAGTACAAGTTCACCGCGGATGTTGGCCCTGCGATGTATCTACCAGAGTCTGTGAACCAACACCAATTCCCAGTCTACATCTCTCAGCCGCCAACACATCAGCATTATATCGATTGTCCATTTATAGTTGCAGAGTCCCAGATCCACCTCCCTCGTTCAAGTCAGCTTTCGTGCCTTAGCCTGGATAATGGACAGCAGATCCCGCTACCACTTCCGAGACACAAGGACATTTATCTCGTTACATGGTGATTGAGCAACCCAGATCCCTAATGCGATTTGGTACACACAAAGAGGACGGGGCTAATCTCGCTTGAAAGTGATTCGATGCTTCTCATTCGCGAGAGTCGATAGAGTGCCCGTTTAGCACTTGGCGTCGATTCTCGAACGAGAGTTCATGAGAAGAGCAACAATCAGACCGTACAGACCTGCACAAAGAACAAGCGATGGTTAGAGATATTAAGCTACCAATGAGTCACGTATCATGGCTACTCACCCAAGACTTCAGCGAAAATCAGAATCAGAATCATGCCGACATAGAGTCTGGGTTGCTGGGCCGTTCCGCGGACACCAGCGTCACCGACAATACCGATAGCAAAGCTGCAGGCGAGCAAGGTCAGTCCGGGCCAAACAGGACAGAGTTCAAGGAAGGGGACAGTGGCGGAACATACCCAGCTGCCATACCAGCGAGACCGACGGAGAGACCTGCACCCAATTGAATGAACCCTGTGTACAGAGGGACACTCTGACCCAAGTCGTTTGCGATCAAAACGGATACGACCAATCCATAGATACCAATGATACCAGCCATGACAATGGGAACGATGTCTATGAGAAGCCATCAGTTAATACACCCAAGGGTCTGTCCGACCGGTACGATGCCTAAAACATACTCTTAACAATCAGGTCGGGCCGCAGGACGGCCATTCCGCAGACACCGACACCAGCCTTAGCGGTTCCATAGGCAGCTCCGAAGCAGGTAAAGACAATGGCCGAAGTGCAGCCGAGAGCACCGAAGAAGGGCTATCAGAGTCAGTATTGATTTATTTGAAGACGCGAGTGAGATTGCTCCAATGACGAAGCTATCCGTGGGCGGACGGTAAGGAGGTCTGATATCGGAGGCTGTGCAAGAGCAGGATACTCACGGCATAAACTGGGCTATTCGGATGAAAGCATTAGCATTTAAGATCTGGACTCTTGCTCGATTCGTTGCAGCGGTTGACCGGCATCCGGACAGTAGCTGGTTGAAAAGGAGCAGATGAGGTGATTACGTACCAAAGTTCTGTGGCCATTTTGAAAGATCGAACCGGTCGGGCTATCAAAAATGTGATTTATGAAGCTTAGGGAGATACAAGTGATCGTCAACGGATAATTGAAGGGCTGCAGAAGCTATCGTTGCGATGACGCGAAGGCTCTGGGTTTCGGGATGGAGTTGGAGGTCAAAGGCGAACACGCTGGTTGCTTCGGAAAGGCTCAGCTACCAACTGCGCTGCCACGTGACTACGGCTTGGCAGATCGACTACGGAGTATAGTGGAGCGTCAAGTCAGAACAGCTTGAACGATAAGTAAACTTTCTGATTTATCTAGTCTAAGTAATGTTGCGTGAAATGCGAGTAGAGTCTATTGTACAATGTATACCCCTGTGGGCTTTTACCTGTGTTAAGAGATGAGAAATCTCATGCCAAAGTCATCTCAATCCGACTTCCAGGTATATCACACTTGGTGCTGGTTCCAAGCACCCCTCCCTTCGAGTTTGCCTCAATCTTGGGCTGAAAGTATGTGATTGCTCTCTCTGATAGAGCCCCAAAGTAGCGAGGGGCGGCTATCAGATCCATGTGCTCAGTAGCCTGGGTTGTTGGCATATCTGCATCAGAAACAATACCGAAATGATACGAAACGCTCCCTTGAGGTAGCTCTGACAACGTTGGGACGCCATTATGCGTCCGGTCTGGCTCGACAGAGACGAAGAATTGAACGTAGTCGCCTGAACCAGCAACTTGTGACAGCGAAGACAGATCGTCCATTGCCGTCGTAGGCTGCTCAAAGGGCGGCGGGTCTTGGACCGAGGCCCTGCCACCACCCGAGAATAAATTATCAAGACCTGGCAGCTTTCCGTATTCCCTTGCTTCCAGAAAGCTTATCTCGGGATCCAATGATAGCAGGCCTTGCTTCTTACCCCATCCCCCTCCTCCGCTCATGACACGGTGAAGTTTGCCACCGGCCTGAATTGATTGCACGAGGCCGTCCTGAGTAGAAGTTCCGTTGAGTAAACCGTCGGTACCCGGCTTCTCAACCAGGGCCCAAACAGAAACCCTTTGGTCAGCGATGTTGTGTTCTGCAATGTAACGGGGAAGCTCCTTCTCCAGTTCAGACGAAGCTGGCATCGGTTCGGTCGACCTGCCGTCAGCGTGCTTCGCAACCTGACGGAGAATATTGCCCATGCTAGAGATGACTTTTCTTCTCTGACCGACAGGATATAGCGGAAGTCCACAAGAGCTTTGTAGACTCCTTGCAAAATTCTTTACTACACAGCTGGACAAGGAGAGCGACTGGTCTAAGACATATTTGCTTGCTGAAGAATCGTAAACCCAGCGTGTTCCGAGAAGTGTATTGTCATTACCATTGACAAAAATGGTGTTGGCGAGGCGCAACCCAACCTCATGAACAGGCCTGCGAGTCCGATCAGATATACCAGGAATACTGGTCTCAATCGAAAACACAAGGGCGGCCTCTTCTGTTTCCATTGTTCTGGCCCGGCGTGGTGCAGCAGCTTTTGCGTTTACATCCTTTGCCTGTGCGATCGTGACGGTCAATCCTTCGGAGTCTGATATGGCTCTATCGGAGTTTGTCGGTAGACGTGCATCTGGTATTCTATCGACAACAGCAAGGATAGCGTGGATGGGTTCTGGAGACGCTGACGTTGTAGGTATCTGGTAAAGTCTGTTCATCCACTGTTCGAGGAATTGGCTGTCGGGATTTATCCATTGGGCGAAAGAAGGAGTGGCGAGAAGGACCGGAACACTTCCTGTTTCAGCTAAAGGTGAGGAGGACGGAGGTAAGCTCGCAAGCACATCGTCTGGAGTCTCTTGACTATTTAGCCAGCCGCTCCAAGAAGGGGCGCGAGAGCACTCACGATCTGCTCAGGTGTCTTTGTAAGCCATGTGTAGGCGAAGGGTAAATAATCAGGACGTTCTGTGCTCGTAGTCTGAAGCCATCTTCGTGCTGTGCCATTCTGTAGGTGATATGGGCTTGCCCTCCCTTGTACTCGACAGCATCTGCGAATCTGCTGGAGGGGCGCTGACTTGATTGCCAGCTGCCTTGACATGGAGAACGGGGCGAACCCGAGTCTCATCGGCATAAAAGCATCAATAAGGACACTTGATGGACAGGGGTGACCAGTAGATCCCGAGAGACGTTGAGCTGGTAGGAAGTGCAGGGTTGATAATATTCTCTTTTCGGAGGTTGCGGAGTTTGAGCTACTGACCGAATGCCAAGACATGGTACTGGCTACAGAGGGTGACAATGGCAAGGTATACTCGGCACCTCTATCATCATTCGCATATCATTGAATGGATCTGGAGTATGTATGTAAGTACGCATACTACCAACATCCTCCTTCCACCTCCCCATTCCCTCTCCAATTGCTATGCCGAGTGCACTAAGGCCTCGAGAAGGAGGGCAAGCTCCCGAGGTGCAAGATGACTATTGGAGTCAACCGATAAGTGTTCCAAGTGATTCTATACAGATATTGGACATCGATGGAACCGATGGTATTCTAAGACTGAGTTATGATATCTTTCTCGCTTCAAGGAGAGCGAACGAAAATCTGTTGATAGACCTCCCACTAAAGGATAGGCCTGACGTAGGTCCAGGCAACAGGAATAAGACCACACTGCCACATAGAGATACGGTCCCAGAGTACTGAGTGGATAGGAGTTTCGATTAAAGAGTGTCATGCTGCTAATATTTCTCAGCCACTTTTGTCAGTGATCGAATAAGCATAACATGCAATCACACGTAGCATCGACGCAAAAGCGGCAAAGGGAACCCGAGAGCGGACAGATCCCCTTTTTCTTGTTCTGACGATATTCCGCAAATCCGTATGTCGGGTTCGCCAGCCTTACCATATTAAGGTACCTTATTTGAAGGACCCAAGGAAGGGTTCAAGGCAGCGGAATATCAAATGGTCAGCTGTGGCCATCCACCAATCAAGTCAGTCTGTATTGGCATGAGCCACAAGTGGGCGGTAAAAGCATGACGTAGTGCTCAGCCTGCAAAAGGATGATGTATGTATGGGCTTGGTATGAGGCTATGGGATACTCACCACCCAAAATTTCGCGTTGGGACTTGGGAAAAGAAAAATGGTAGCTCGTATTAAGATCGTCTCTGGACATAGAAGATGATAAATTTTAAAAGGAATTGATAAAAATAGGCATGTACTCCGTAGCAAGAGTAACGCAACGCAAAGACAGATTGACTGACGTTAGTGGAGGTACCTAGACGGGTAAGGTACCTTCAAGCAAGTCGTCAGGTTGCACTACTACCCTTATGTGTTGCCGATGATTTAAGAAGCAGCTTCCGCCCTATTCCTTGCCAACCCTTTCCCCATCATTGTAACTGTCATCTTTCTGGAATTACCTCTTTCATCACCTCCTCAAATATCCACCACATTACTCTTCGATATCTTCCCATATCTCACTACAGACTACTAAATCAAGATGCCTTTCACTGCTTCGTAAGCTCCTCCTCTTGTTCCCTTCTTGCCCGTCTACGCTCATGGGGGTACCCGCCCATGAGTAGCGAAATTCATTCTTCTAGTGATCAGCAGCAAAGAGACACTGAGGGTGAAGAAAGTACTAATCGTTCTCTCCCTTAACAGTGACATCTGCAAGATCCTGTTTGCGATCATCCTGCCTCCTCTGGGTGTTTTCCTTGAGCGAGGATGTGGTGCTGATCTTCTGATCAACATCTGTCTGACCATCTTGGGTTGGATTCCCGGTATCATTCACGCCTTGTATGTACCCATTTCTTTTCGCGGTTGCCTAGCTCTCAAAGCTAACAGAGTTTCGCAGCTACATCATATTCAAGTATTAGAGCGCGCTCCTCCACTAGCCGATCATTTTCGTCCCTCTTGAGTCTATCTACCGGGAATCGCAAACGAAAATCCGTCTCGCTCCATCATGTCAGCTGTTATAAATCCTAGATGCGAAAGAGATGCGCGATCTCCATTGATACACTGCGGATGTCTAAAGAGCGGTGTCGTCAACACGGTTCCGTGAGCGCCGGTCGAGATTAGCCCCACTAGTCTTGGCAGTCGCTGCTCAAATGCTGTGACTTGATCGTGCTATCACCTTAATTGCAATACGGCCTAATATCTTGTGCTCTATCCTCGTTATGTCCAATATTGCTCTGCGCTATGTTTCTTGTCTTCTACTCGGATGATACCAGCTCATTTCTCTCCCAGTGGGCTTATGCTCTTGGTTTGTTATCAGTGATTTCACGTGACCATGGCAATGACATAACTTTACCAACCTGCCAAATCTTCGTTTGATAACAAGTTTAAACGTTGCAAATCCTTTTTAAAGTCTTTGTAGGGTTTATCTTTTCAGTCCCATGGACAAATAGCGGAGACGGCAACTACTTCAGTTATACGCGCAATTGGTCTCACAAAATCAAAAGTGCCTACATTTCTGGTCTTCCTGGTACGTCGCATAAGCCGGTGTCAAGGCAAGGCGCGGCTCATTTTCGGCAATAGATATGCGCGTCACAGTCAGAAGATCATTATTTCCGCCGATCCCTGGGCCACGGGAAAGCTTCTACATCTCCCAAAGTCCTCCTGATCAGGTAACGCCCACTTAACCATCCACTTTGATTTTAGTACTCCTTGAGTAGTTACTAGTTGGTCGCTCTTCCAGTTCCCATGCGCGCATCAACCCTTTGGGCTGCAGTTTTCTCCCTGTCAAACTTCTCTACTCGACCACTCTTGTGTCGGGACTTATGCAAAGGCGATTTGCGTAGTATTACTGGACGAGATATGGGGGCGCCAAACTATAAAGGGTAAAACTAACCAGAAGAGGAAAATCAGAGTACTAGGTCGCATTTACAGCGCCAACGCGGCGCGTATACAGCAAGTTCCCTCAACTCTCACCTATCGAAGCGCCAGCTATTGTTCATGCTGTCTCAAACATATCCTTCAGTGATTAGACATGGCATCAAGTATGTTTCACATTTTGCCAAAGCGCCTACAGACACTCAGCCTCGCTGTCTTGTTTCACACATTTAGCTTCTAATGCGTAGACGATGAGCACCATGACGAAAGAAGGCGTCTATTCCCATCAGTCGCCGGCAACAGCGTCAGCAGGATGGAAAGTGTGGTGAACTGTAATGATGGCATCCATTTTACACGCCCCGCGGGCCTTGATCCTTCTTCTCTTTCTTTTTCTGTTTGCTTAACTATAGATTTTTCAGCAAGGACTCATGAGTATCAGGCTCTTCTGTGTTTTCGTGTGCTGAGATATTTGAGAATGAAGTTACATCTTTACTCATGACTCCTGGAGTGTTAATTCCTTTGCAGTGCGATTATCAAGGTGAGGATGGATGTGTCCAGCCGCCCCTCATTCTTCAGATTCCTCTTGCAATCCATATTCTTCATCGAAGTCTTGCTTGTTTGCGTCAATCTGGATGCCTAGTTAGTCTGACGAGATTCCAGGACCGCTACAACATGCTCCTCGCCTTGGTTCGATGGAGTATTGTCGCAGCGATCTCGTCCATATCATCATGCGTGGCACATGGCTCCCATCAAACTCGACGCATGGCGTCCGTGGCATCCTCGCCGCTCGACTCTGTCCCAGGATGTGCTTTGAACTGCGTCAAAACCTTCATACAATCAGATTACCCAACGAATGCGTGCTCCAGCCTAGCCCTAGAATGCCTGTGCAGGACGAACACGAAGAGTGGTTATACGTTAGGCGAGGCAGCTTTGCGCTGCAACCTGTCCTTCTGTCCTATGAATGTGACCAAGAGCTCCCATGTCTATAATATCTGTGACTCAGTAGCTGGCGCGGTTCCAAAGACACATGCTACCATAACCGCCACTGTCATGTCCACCATCTACCCGACAACAGAGACAACCACAACAACATCACCATCAACATTGTTGACGACATCAACCACAACAGATACGTCAAGTTCGGAGATTTCGAGTTCCACATCATCCACGCTTGCCAGCTTCGAAACCCCTTTGACAGTAACGCACAGCGTACAAAACTCCCCAAGCACCACTAGCGATCAATCAGCACCGTCCACGTCGACTGCTACAAGTAGCGGCCTCAATGCGGCTGCAGTAATTGGCGTTTCGGTCACATCGGGAGTTTCTGGATTTTTCATTCTCGGGGTTATCATATTCTTCTGCTGCAGGAGGGTACGGCGTCAGCATCGGAAAATCAAAAATCGAGATTCCTTCGAGATTGGAGGAATCATGTCGGAACCTCCAGACTTTGGCTTACCGCTTCCTCGACCTCCAGTTCAAGGGCCACCCAATCCTTCTTTCAGTGGCGGAAGCCAGCAATCCAATTCAGAGACTGCGAGGTTAATGTCGCCATTCAAGCCGGCGACCCGAAACCCAGCAGTCACTGTCACAGGCCCTGGTGATTATCATTTTGCATATGATAGTCCAGACAGAATCGGTTTTGCGGTGTCGACAAATTCCGAGTTCGACGCTTCCCCAAGTCAGACCTCAGAGCGCACGATTTCCGATTTGTTACCGGATAAGCCAAACATGAACTTGTATCCGAAGCCATTGAGATGGAGCAACCACAAGCCCTCGCGACACATCAGCAGTGACACATTGTTCGAAGAGGACGCAGTGAGACCTAGAAGTATCCTTGGGTCTTCGAGCCAAAACAAGGGTTCCACTGGTGGAACAAACGGGCACAATGGCAGCCAGCACAATAGAGTAAATCTGGCAATGGGCTTACCGGCTAACCCACGCGCAATGCTATATGGAATGGGCAACGCCTCGTTATCCAATAAGAATATTGGGTATGGAGCGAAGCCGGTCTTCGAGAATACGGGGGAGAGGATTGCGCACTACCAACAAGCAGAATTCTGTAATGATCCTTGCCGGTATTCAGCCGTCCGAATGCCAGATCAGCAAGATTACATGGACAGTCAATGGTTAAATCCACGCTCTGGATACGGCCAGAGTGATAGGCGGCAATCGGCTCGTGGAGCTGCACGTCGATCAGTCGAGCTAGGAACTTACGATAATCTCATAAAAAACTCAGCAGACGACTTCGAGACTATCAGCCTCGATGAACGGTCGAAGTTCCGTCGAAAGTCTCGACATTCAGGCGACTTGAAGCCACTCACTCCTGTGAGGGAGGTAATCACACCGTCGGTTAACGCTGGCAAGAACGATGGTGGCGGCTACTTCGATAGCCATGCTACTGTGCCGAATCCCAGAATGCCCTTCTCCGGGACAGCTCCTCCTGTGCAGGAGATCGTGTCCCGACCTCGGATCGTGCGAGGCGACGACATTAAACGGGTGCAGATCCGCAAGGGCAAGCCGCAGCCCCAAGGACTGAGAGACTCCCATTCTCCCAAGGACTGCTGGCAAGAGTCAACCCGTGAATCTCAAACCGAGTGCTCTGATCACCAGTCCAAGAGACTCCCGGTTGACCCCAGTTTTCCAGTGGAGAGTATGGCAACGGCTACGCCGCGGAGGAAACCAGTGTCCTGGGGCCGCAACGTGACACCGGCACGGCGAGGCTCTGACCTGATTCTGCGCGTGGACTAGACGCTCATTCCCGCGCCGTTTCCCTCTCGAAATTCAGAGGCGTTGTGATTGTATCCACTTACTGCATGCATTCCCTATAAGAAGTTTGAAGTTTTGAGTATATAGGTTGATAATACCGTGTAACATATCTCACATCACACAAGTTTGCTCGTTTATTCCTTTTCTCTATCATCATCTTCATGTGTCCGAAATGAAATAGGGCTGGGCGGCTGGTTCCGTTTGAGAAAGTGGGACACCGAATCATGTTCCAGGGACTCCCACATTCTTGTTGATACTTTTGTTCCTTACTCTCTCAGTGTAACAGAGGAGCGGATGATAGATTGAAAAGCCATGAATCCGGAATCATGAGCTGGATCTCTAGTCTACCATCGGACCACAAAATAGAAAAGCGATGTCGACTCATGCAACGATACCCTACCATAAGGTGCTGAGGCATATTATGATATTCATACCCAGCTACTGACATACACTGTCAAGATATTCAGAGCCCCGATGCAGAGCGACACCATCCCTGAAGTATCCTCAACCCTAACACAAAATCATTCACGGGATTTTCATCCGTCCTTAGTCTGCGGTGTAGAGACCTTGGAATACATCATCATACTTATCCTAAACAACGGACGTAACGGGTGTTGCCAGAGTCCATCCAATCCAGAGGCGCCATCACATGCAAAAGGGGAACTTTGGCTAAGAGAGGGAGTGTATATCTCTCGCCTATGTACCTCGCCTCCCTCTGATCCTATCCTAAGGACCTCTCTACATACTTCGGAGGCCAGCACCCCGCCGCCATGACGTCACAGCCAAGGGTCGATCTCGAATACTAAAAGTGCTCGGATCCGACTGACAATGATGATGATTGGTCTGTTTATGCTGACTGTAGAAGGGACTTATTAAATCTCTCAGTCAGTCGCTTACCTCGGGCTCAATAGAAGGGTCCTGGTTCATTCCTGAGGTGGTTGTCATGGAGGGATGGCTGCAATTGGAGGGGTTAAACTGATTGCATCGGCAACTGAACAATACAGATGGAACGGAATGCAGAGCCACCTCGGGAGGTGAGTGTAAGGAGTGTAGGAAGGGCTTGAAAGGAGCAATGTGATTAGCTTATGCGTAGAGTGGGATATCATTATGGAGTAAGGTAGGATTGATATGACAGGGATGTGTTCGTTATGGAGGCTGATGCCAATCAGAAGTCTCCTTGATTTCTCAAGATACTTCCCCTTGCGATGCTGTGAAGTCCCTGAGCCACTTGGGTAATTGTGTTTGGATTACGGAAAGACTTTCCCTTGATATCATAGCTCTCTCTGGATAAGTCATTGAGAGAAGAATAACATACACATTAGAGAGGTACCTCTTTCCACTTAACTTAAAGCCCATCCATAACATTGATAGGAACGAAAATAGTCACCTACAGTAGTAGAAGCAAAGAGACTCCACTTGTAACCTTACTGCAGGCCGGCTCACGTCTCCCCACCGACTGCGGCATATTTCTTTGTTCGTCTATACTTGACCACGAGTCAGATCTCACACTGATTCCAGATGGATAACAATGTGAGTCTGAACCCAGGCAGTGGCATCCTGACTAACTTCCACTAGAAACATAGGTGGAGTCCGTATCCACAGAGTCCCATCCATGCGTTTCGGATGGAGGCAAACCCTGGGGCCCAGTGGAGACTGTCATCCTCAAGTATGGGCGACAACGCATTACAACATCAAATAGCAATGCTCATGCTTCACCGTGATTGCACCAAATCGATTGAACAGTCCATACACGGTGGATGACGGAGCCACGGACTGCATGCCAATGCCCTCTTTGATTCCGATCTAAAGCGATCCGTCCTCCACTCTGCCTCTCTCGACACGTCTATATTAAAGCCTGCGATGCCCATCTTTCACCTCGTTGCTCCATCTTCTTCTCCCCCTCCCCACAGCTACTGTCACTGATCTTAGTTCCGGTCCTCTTTCCTACATACCCGTGCGATACTGCTCCGCTTATCCCCACAGCTATATCTCCGCACAGCGGAATCAGCCGTTGCATAGTTCCCTCCACTCTGCATTTGCTTTGAAATTCTCCTTTCCAAAATCAATTCCTTGAGAGGACGTTCCCTTGGTGATCAGTATCATCATCCATACCCTCTTCCCGCACCCTCATTCCCCTTATTCTGCAGTGTAGTTGAGCCGCTGCTCTCACCAATCTTCTATCGCCTCCCGTTCTGCTCTCCTGCCCACATTTTCCCAATTTTCTCAAGACTCGTCCAAAGATGGCTACGACTAGCGGCTACGGCTCCCAGAGGGTCCGTCGGCTCTCTAGCATTGATGCGTCCCGGGCCGATCTGTACGGCGGACCTAACGTCGTCGTGCCCCCAAAGCATCTGATGGCCTCCAGCGAGGCCCATGAGACGGCCATGGAGATGGCAATGGCCAAGCAGCACCTGGAGGAAGAGATTTCTTCGGAAGAAGAGTCCCCCCGTGTCGCCTCACCTGTCGCCAAGTCCACCCGTATGCTCACGACAGCGGATGAATTCGCTCTGGCCTTTGACATCGACGGCGTCCTCATCAGAGGAGGTCAAGCTATCCCCGAAGCTGTCGATGCGTTGAAGTATATCAACGGTCAGAATCCGTATGGTGTCAAGATGTACGTCTTCTTCCAGATAAGAATTCAGCGCAACATAGTTTACTAACTTCCTGATTAGTCCCTACATCTTCGTAACGAATGGTGGAGGCAAGACCGAAGAGGAACGCTGTCTGGACCTCAGCCGGCAGCTCGAATTGGAGGTCTCGCCCGGCCAATTCATCTGCGGACACACCCCCATGCGGGAAATGGCGGAAAGATACCACACAGTCCTCGTGGTCGGCGGCGAGGGTGAGAAGTGCCGTATCGTAGCCGAAGGTTACGGCTTCAAGGACGTCATCACCCCAGGCGATATCATCAAGACAAGACAAGACACAACACCATTCCGCAAACTGACCGAAGAAGAATACAACAACTCCCGCGTCCGCGACTTCAGCAAGACGCCCATCGAAGCCATCTTCGTCTTCGCCGACAGCCGGGACTGGGCCGGAGACCAGCAGATCATCCTCGACGTCCTCATGTCGAAGAACGGATACCTAGGCACCCGCTCGGAGACCTTCAACGAAGGTCCCCCGATCTTCTTCTCCCACAACGACGTCGTCTGGTCCACCTCCCACGAGCACGTCCGCATCGGCATGGGCGCGCTCAGAGCCTCGCTCGAGGCCCTCTACAAAGCCGTCACCGGCAAGGAACTGACCACCGTTGCCTTCGGCAAGCCCCAGCTCGGCACGTACGAGTTCGCGACCCGCCTCCTCCGCCAATGGCGCAAGGATACCCACGGCATCGACAAGCCCCCTTCCACCGTCTACTTCGTCGGCGACACCCCCGAGTCCGACATCCGCGGCACCAACGACTTCGACCGCACCAGCGACTGCAACTGGTTCTCCATCCTTGTCAAGACGGGCGTGTACCAGGAAGGGACCATCCCGCGGTATCCGCCCAAGAAGACCTGTGCGAATGTGCTCGAGGCCGTCAAGTTCGCCCTGAACCGCGAGATGGCGAACCAGGTCGATGAGTCTGCCATTATCGAGGATGATGTGGACTCTGGGATTGACTCCGAGTCAGCCGCGACGCACTAGTCCTGACTCATCTTCTTTATTTCGCCGTCCCTGAAATTTGCATGCTCTATACCTTAGATATCCCTTGAATCCGTCATCATCATCCCACTACCTTACATCCGACACATATATCTCATTTCTTTTCTGCCTATCCCACAATTTGATTCCCAGATATGACTCGGTTAGATGCTACAGAGTGTTTCAGTTTCTTTGTGTGCGTTTGACCTTTATATAGATTCCCATAGGTTGGTTTGACCTACTTACGACAGAAGTTTTATAAATTGGATGGATCAATTACTTATCTCAAATATCTTCAAATCTATCATTAAATGTGTAGCCGTATACATACAGCCACTCAGCCTCGCTCTATAACATCACTTTTGAGCAATCACACTCAAGACGTAAAATTCAACCCATGTAATTCAGCGACGTCATTGCGGCTATACAAGGTTGAAGCCAAGCGTACCTAAAAACGCCATCTATGCAATCACGCCGCCACATGGACAGGGGTTAACGGAAGTACTCAAACGGCAATTCCGAAATCATAAGGTTCGTAGCATCCTGACATGCATCTCTTCCATTCACGTAAGTTGGACGAAAGCCAGGATGTGGAGGCGGGACTAGGCACCACTGGGACCGTGGGTTGCACCAACGGCCCAGAGATGCAGGGAGCCTAGAATGGAATTGGAGTCCGCACTGCCCCTTAATTTGTCGATTGATTGATGATTGCAGGGACGGCCTTGGGGAATGAAGACAGACAGAGCCATGGCATATTCCTATGATTCCATGGGGGGTTCCACTTTTGACCCACTATATCCCGCACAGGAGCACTCCCCGCGTTTCGATGTGGGTATCAGTCAATGTCAAATTCGTTGTCGAGCCAGTGCTTCACGACGACTCTGCCCTCTTCGAATCCCTTTTTCGCCATCCGCACAATGATGGCTGCATGGCTGTGAGTGTGATTATGGATCCATACCGGGTATTTTCGGAATCCCACGGAATTGAGTGATTCGATGATGGAGAATTGAGCTGGCGTTAGAGCCAGTGTGGAATCGCGCTTTTCGTCGGGCAACGTTGAAGAAGTCTCGCCTGGCGTATCTGTTTGATTTTCGATGGCCCCAGTCTTGCTGATAGCAGATGTTCGCAGGAGTGATTCTTCCTTTCCGGCACTGTTACGAGCGTTTGGTAGGTAGTCCGGATCCTGCATCGCGTTTGCGCTCTCCAAGGCGTCTTCGACTGCATTTTGCATGTCCTTCACAATAACAGGCACGCGGTAGTTCGAGAGAAGTACTCCTGCCTTTCCATCCTCATGAAGGCGAATACGCTGGCGACTGCGGTACGTCTGTATAGCGGCATTGATGAGGAAGAGTACAACGCCGATGGGCACAAAAACCGCGAAGACCAGCCAAATTGCCACCTGGGTTAACGTGCCTTTGATCTTCTGCCATAGTCTAGAAATGAACGAGGGCGGCTCTCGTTTTCTCGCGGGCAGAAAGTAATTATCAGGATCAATGACGACTGGCGCATAGCCCTTCGCATAGTTGACGTTCACGTTTTCTAGGTCCTGGAATGGGTTCGTCGTCGAAATAGCGGTCGTGAAGAAAGCCGTCGAACGGTCGTTGACGATATTCGCGTATACTGAACGATTTCTGAACTTCCTCAGAGCTTGAACGAAGATGCTATTCGGATCTGCAAGGATGCTAAGCAGAGGCCTTCCTGTATCTCGGAACTCATCCACCATGAACATCTGCCTGCCGGACGTGGACAGCGTCCGGGCGCCCAGGTGGTTGAAAATATGGTCTCGAAGACCCTTCAGTGGCATTCTTACACCCACATGGGGTGACACAAACGTCGTGAAATTGATAGGCTCCAGCTTGTCGAACCATCCTAGCGCGTATAGCAAGCCCAGCGCATATCTGGCGACTAGCCCTCCCAGTGAATATCCAATAACGCTCAGTTTCTTGATATGGACCCCCTCTACCTCCAAGGTATCCAGAGTATCTTCAATCTCATGCGCCAACCGCTCCCCTCCAAGCTCGATTCCATCGTAGGTAAAATTCCCACAATTTCCCCTCGCGGCGAGTATGTAGAGACGGTCTTCTCCGTAACGCTCTCTGAGAGATGCTGCGAGGTAGTCCAAATGGGATGGATTTCCCCAGAGCCTGGGATATGAATCGGCAAGTCAGCTATCCATGTATTGGACCAAAAACGTCATCGAGGCGGCAGCTGTAAGGGAAAGACTTACCCATGGACTAAGACACAAAGATGATCGGGCTTCTGCGACATTTCATGAAATGTTAGTTACCATGAGATCTTTCTGTGAGGAGTATAGCAGAAGAGCGGTTTGAAATCTTGGTCATGGTCAGTTTAAATATCAGGTCTTATGAACTTGTCATTCTTCTGCGGAGTTCTGCCTGATCTCATCGATGACCGGACTCGGAGATAAGGGGATCTTGGCGCCACTGGTGCCTTATAAATCAGGCATATTCGTTCCGTTTGCAACTAGCTCATCGCTTTGATAGGCCTTCCGAAGACCAGAACACCTGCTCGAACGTCCTAACCCAACCCTTGCGAATAATCCTTCGATTACACCGAGCCTGGGCTCCTATAGTTGATATATCCCTGTTTCTTGGATATCTACCATATCCCACTCCAGCCGGCTGTCGTGGCTGCTCTCCACGTTATTTGGGACACGGGACACGCCTGCCTTTTAACGAGTCTGATGTTTCAAAGCGAACATATGAATATATGAAAGCTGATATTATTAGCTTCATGCGCATAGTAAAGATTGATGCGTTACCAGCGAAGAGTGCTCCTCAAAATCTGCCTCGGACATAAGCAGCAGACTCAATCCTGAAGTAGGGTCAGCAAGGAAGATGCGTCCTCAGAATCTGTTTAATTTGATATGGATTTGAACTCACTCGTTCCATCCACCCTGGCTCAGTCTACTTTGACTACAGTCTCACTTCTCGAGATTTGCATCTGACCTCTGAACGCCACCTGTATCAGTGTGACATCTATACTCAGTTTGATCCTGTATCATCATGTTTACGCCTCTGGGGCTGTTCAAGGACGTTCCTTGTCCGGAGGGTCAACAATGCTCTCTCCTAACCTGCATATTTTCTCACAATTCTATGAGCCCTCCAGTTGATCAGGGCAATGCCCATGATACGCCTGTAGCACCAGAAGAGGCGTATGAGTCGGGGCCGCCTCCAAAGAAGCCTAGGCTGGAGACTCCGCCAAAGGCTACCTCGACAAAAGCTCAATCCTTATCAGTGCCTAAAAGGGAGTCCATAGAACCAGTCGCTGCTACGAAGGCTGTGACGGGAAGCAAATCAGAACCTACAACTCGACATGCTGGTCAGCTTCAGTCGATTACCCGCGAAGTCTCCCCTCCAGCGTTGCGGAAAGAGCCTTCGGCAAAGAAACATGCTCTTCCAGCATCTGGCGAAGGTGAAGCTCGTTTGCCACCTAGGCGAGCTCCCCGAGAAAGTCTGAATCCGCGCATGCTCCCCAAGGCACCTGCGACCCATGGTGTACGACTATCCATATTGACAAAGCTCCACGCCGCCATGTGTGCCCTCAATGAGAAATTGGCAAAGGAAGAAGGTGGTACCGATAATCCATTAGTCTTATCTCCCAATGAACTTGTGACAATGGCGCTGGATGAAGAGGAGAAGGCGGCAAAAGATAACCCGAGCATATATGCGAACGTCATCAAACTTCGGATTGTTAAGCTCCCAAAATTGAGCTTAGAAGAATGGAAGAAGGAAGTGCAAGCTCATCTGAATGAGCGATATTATAAGATTCAGCCAACCCAACAGAAGGCTGAACAAAAGACACTCGAAACTGGACTCAGTGCAAAGGAAGAAATTGCCGTTGCTAGCAAGTTGATCACTCCTCTGGAAGGTCTCGAGCAGTATGGTTACGTGACCAGGAAGCCTACAAAGGAAGAAGTTGAGAATGCACGGAGGGGAGTCAGCGAGTCGAAAGGCTGGGAGAAGTGCGATAGATGTGGTGGACGATTTCAAGTTTTTCCTGGCCGTCGCGAAGATGGCTCATTGACGACTGGAGGTCAATGCACATACCATCCTGGCAAGCCATACTACCCACCGAGAAGACAAACAGACCACATCACGGGTGCTAGAGAAGCATACTTTCCCTGCTGCAACGAATCCATCGGAACTTCGTCTGGCTGTACCAAGGGAACCACGCATGTGTTCAAAGTAACCGAATCTAAACGCCTGGCTTCTATCCTCCAGTTCGAAGAGACACCAATCCAGGCCGATAAAGGGCCCCAGCACCCGGTCTGTTTCGACTGCGAGATGGGATATACAACTCTCGGCCTTGAGCTCATTCGTCTAACTGCCGTCAGCTGGCCTCAAGGAAAGCTGCTTTTGGACGTTCTCGTTCGACCCATGGGGGAAATCCTGGACCTCAACTCGCGCTTCTCAGGCGTGTTTCCGGAGCATTACAAAAAGGCGGTTCCCTATAACGGCACAAGCAGCCCTTCCGCTGCTGAGGACGGCGTCTTGCAGGTTGTGGAATCACCAGCAGCAGCACGTGCACTGCTATTCAAATTTTTACAGCCCGATACGCCCTTGATTGGACATGCAATCGACAACGACCTCAATGCTTGCCGTATTATACATCCAACAATCATCGATACCGTGCTCCTCTACCCACACCCACGAGGGCTGCCGATTCGCATGGGCCTCAAAGCTCTCGCCAAGAAATACCTGGATCGAGACATCCAAACAAGGGGCAGTCAGGGTCATGATTCCAAAGAAGACGCGATAGCGACCGGTGATTTGGTCAGGGTCAAGGCTTCTGAAACGTGGAAGATCTTGAAGTCTAAGGGATGGCGGATAGTGGACAGCAAGCTCATACCTCCGCCTGGCTCAAAGGACGCGGCAGAGGATTCGAAGCTGGGGCCTGGAGCCGGCCACAAAAGAAAGGATACGGAGTGATGGCTTGAAATCAATGATACCCATAAGCATTCCAAAATTAAGCATATACTGAGCATCTACGCAGACTTAAACATCAAAGAGCATTTCGGGCAATAGTTCGAGTCAATTCATATCTACCAGTCATAACGTCATGAGTAGAAGAAGGAAAAGTCCCATAACTGACAAGCCCAACATAACAGGCGAGACACAACCTTTTCAGGTATTGTGACTCATCCAATCCGGAGCTCAAAACACCAGTAGCCGAAACGTAATCCTTCATCGAACACGTCTATCACTCGAGCAGACCCATAGCACATTCCCGTCTGAAGGAAGTTGCTCCCCTCATGCGAGCGTCCATGAATCCAAAAGATTGAACTTTTTTGATTCGTCGTGGAGGAGTAATTTACTCCTCCTCCTCCTCGCCCTCGTCGTTGACGACGTTGTAGAAGCGGAGCTCGTAGACACCCTTGGAGGTAGAGACAACGCGCAGCCAGTCACGGAGCTGCTGCTTCTTGAGGTACTTCTTGGTCCTGCGCAACGTTAGACCCTCGACTTCTCAAGCTCAAAGCTGTGCACAATGGACTTACAGGTACTTGAGGTAGCGACCAGAGAAGGGGATGTGAGTGACAACCTCGATCTTGCCCTCGCCAGCCTGGGAGATGACAACGTTGTCACCGAGGTTGCCAACACGGCCCTCGACCTTGATGCGGTCGTGGAGGAACTTCTCGAAGGCAGAGACATCGAAGATCTTGTCGCTCGCGGGCTGCGAAGCGTTGATGATGTACTAGAGGAATCAATGTTAGCAACCCATCCATACAAATGTTGAATATTGAATGCGATCATTGCTTACCTTCTTGGTGACCTTCTGGGCCTTGCGACCACGAGCCTATTACCGAGAAAACAAAGACATTAGCCTACTGTTCCATAAGTCGAATCCCGAGGAGGTCCATGATGAACATCTCTGTCTTCAATTGCTGATTTCGCAAAATCAGCGATTGTAGACAAGAAGCGCACCATGTCCAATCCTCATGGAGGAACAGCAAAGCAGTTTGTGGAGTGATAACATACAGCAACGGGGGCCATTGTGACTGATGGGGTGTTTTTGGGAGGATGAAGAGGGATTATGTGGTCGCAAAGAGGTGATTATCCTGCGCCTTGAGAGAGGAGTGTAGTTGAAACTTTTCGCTAGCAGTGGAGTCTCTCACTGTGATCGCATACGGTTGGCGGTGCGTGTGACTAGGCTGATTTAGGAAATAGTCAGGGCTTGAAATTGAGGATAGGGTCAGGCTGCATCAGCTGACTTTGCTGACTGAGGCCTCGCTTGCGTCGCGAAAAGACGAGGCTAGTCTACTAGCGCCGCACGGACCAATTCCACCAAGTATATATACCCTCCCGACCCCCAAACCTTTTAGACTTTTTTTTCTTTTCTTTTCCAGCTCTCTTTGCCTTTTGGCTTAGATCAAGTGTAGTATCTGTTCTTTTCAGTTTAATCTCTGAAAGTGTTCTAAGGAACACAACATTGATTAATCTCATTTTTGGACCCAGCGGGGAGACCTCTGTGCTTGCGCATGCCTCCCCGCACAGTGTCATCGGGCTTACACTACCCCCGATTGACGCGAACTACCTTTTTTTTTCATCAATCTGGCCGGCTTGTCCGACCGTTTGGAGAAGAAAATTCGGTTCTTTTTGAGGTGTTCTACTTTTGGCGTTGATAGGTGACCTGTATCTGTCTTGCATGATATCACATGTACTATGTAGATAAAGAAATTGAGTGAAGATAATCCGCGCGAACATTCCAGAAGCTTATCTCCTGATTTTATCTAGCGTATTAAGGAACATTCAAGCTCAAGCTTCCAGACTTCCTGTGCTAGGACAGACTCGAACTACCTGAATTGATTGCACGTGACAGAAAGGGCTGGAGATCATCTGCAACTGCAACCCATCTGCAATACTATCCTCTGTTGAGTAGCACATCACAAAATGGGTTCCGTTGTCTTGCCACATCTGCGCTCGGCCTGGCACGTTGACCAGGCTATCCTCTCGGAGGAGGATAGACTTGTGGTATGTGAGCATATTACGTTCGGTTCCTTTTGCACTCGACTGACATTGGCCGTTGGAAACGTAGGTTATCAGATTTGGTCGGGACCATGACGTTGATTGTAAGCTTGCTGGCACCCTCTCTTTCCCGTGGACAATACTGACCTCGGACAGGCATGCGCCAAGATGAGGTGCTCTTCAAGATCGCTGAGCGTGTGAAGAGTAAGTTCAGTCTTGATGTTCTGTTCCCTCGACCACAGTCGACGATACTGACGTCGGCGATCAGATTTCGCGGTAATCTACCTCTGCGACATTGACGAGGTACCAGAATTCAACTCCATGTACGAACTTTTCGATCCCATGACAATCATGTTCTTCTGGAGGAACAAGCACATGATGTGCGATTTTGGCACTGGTAATAACAACAAGTTGAACTGGGTGCTTGAGGACAAGCAGGAGTTGATCGACATTATTGAAACTATCTACAAGGGTGCTAAGAAAGGGCGTGGTCTCGTCGTGAGTCCTAAAGGTAAGCTCTATCTTGTTGGGTCTCATTTCGGCTCGTAAACTGACGATTTGCAGACTACTCGACTAGGTATCGCTACTAGACGCTTTCATTCGCTCGGCTCCATATCCAGGCTTGCTCGAAGCAGACCTCATTCTCCTTTGTTTGAGAGGCCTACAATTGCTCCATGCCTTTCTGGTCTAACTTTCCTTGTTTATGAGATGCGACTACGAATCATGAAATTCAGTATGATGCGAGTGTCTTGTTCCATGTCGATATCCACTTTGTAGGACCGGTTGAGAAACACCTTTGCGTTGTATAACTAACACGAACTACAATCATGACACGATAATGTGGTGTCTGCTTTACCAGGACTATTCGACAAATGTTTCACCAGTAATTTTATGTGTCTGTGTAACCGCGCGCACCAGTAGCGATTCTTTGTGGCAGTCACGTGGTAGTTTGTTTTCTTGCCCCTTGGTTACATGATGCTATATTAACCAACCTCATGCTCCACCATCGACAAGTGTCAAGTCTAGGATGGCAGTTGGTCCTTGGATTGGACCACTGCGGCGAATTCTGACGACATGGTCTACTTTCAAGAATTGGATATGGTCTTGGATGCCTTCATTGCCACGCCTGATCAGCCGGCCCCCTGTTGGAGCTGTTGACAGGGTACGATATATTCCCTCGCTTTGTGTGCGAAAATGTCCCCTGATTATTCAACAATAGGGAGAAATAAATTCAAGCGAGGGGCGTCCCAGAGGCGTCGAACACGGCAAGGTCCATTCCAGTACAAGGAACGCTCAAGGCCAGTTTATCTCGGGAGGGATCACTGGGATAGTGGAGCTCCTCGAGGATGGGACCGCACTCAAGTCACCATTTCCAGATGCTGAGATTGAAAGCCATGTCCTAGACATCGCCAAAGAAGCCACCATCTATCGTCGTATTGGGCCACACAAGAGGCTCGTTCGGCTACTGGGTCATTCCAGGGATGGTCTCGTGCTTGAATATATGCAAAATGGTGACCTCAAGACATATCTCCAAGCTCATGACTCAATACCAATGAGCCTCAAATTGAAGTGGGCATACCAAGTTGGAGGCTGTCGACCTCTTACATAGGAACGGGGTAATCCATTGCGACGTAAAGCCACCAAACTTTCTCTTGGACACGGCTCTCGACATCAAAATCATTGACTTCTCTGGCTCTTCATTAGATGGGTCAAAGCCCGCGTCTGGTGAAAGCACCCGATTTTTCCTTCCACGGCACTGGAGAGATCAACCCACAGTGACCACAGATCTATTCGCACTGGGGTCGACCCTTTACGAGATTTTCAAGGTACCAGTCCCTACGAGGAGATCCCTAGTGACGATGTAGAAAGCCTTTTTACGCAGAAAGAATTCCCTGATGTCTCTGGTATTCCATGTGGACAAATCATCAAGCAATGTTGGCTATCTCAAGTCGATTCGGCGGCGCAGGTGCAAACTGCTGTCGGCGATATCCTTTTCGAACAGTCGACGTCGATTCCCTACTTAAGCCAGAATTCATAGAACTCAGGTCCCATATAGTAACATCCGTAGCTTTCTCCTGAACCCTTTAGCTATGCAGGAAGACTCTGACTAGCCAATTAAATATCATTTTAATTTACAGTGTAGTAACTAAAAAAGCCTATTTAACTGGATACCTACCAAACCATCTTCTCCCTTTAGATGTTATAACAAATTCTGCCATGGACTTAAAAGGTAGATGGATTAGGCTGGCATGTACCACTCCATAGCTTAAGTAGTTTTCAAGCTCCGGCCCGCAGTTTCTTCACCACTTTAGCGTTGACGTAACACATTGACAGACACCGCAACAGCTCGATCAACATTGAAGTAGTAACAACGGCAAATTCGGGATACCTACAGCATCTCAAAAATGATCGATAACGCAATCTTTGAGAATCTTCAAGCGAAGATTGACGAGGAAACCACCGTCCGTGATGTAAGCTCCTTGTTCAGAAGCTCGACGTACCAGAGCACAGCTGCACGAGTAATGGAGAATAGCTAATACCCGTCCAGGAGCTCCACGAAATTGTCCAGTCGCTTTCTAAGAAAGGTTCTCTCCGCGATATCTACAATCTGGAGCTTTGATTCTCCTGACTGAGACAAGGTCACAAGCTCCGGGCTACAGCTGACATACATGACTGCGCACAGGAAGATCCACACAAGCTATACTCTCGCGAGCTCACTCCACGCCATCTGACCAACGTATGTATCCCTATTCGCAAACACATGCGCTGTTTATTGACAGTGAACAGTGAAGCCACTTCTTGACGATGCGACTAGAGAGATCATTGCTCAAAGAGACGAGGTCGCGCGGCTCAAGACCGTGGCGGACAAGCACCCGTTCTACAAGTACAACGGGGTGTGGACGAGAGATTTGCAGAATCTTGTTAGCCGCCTTCGGACGCGTATTCAGTGAGAATTGCTAACTGTCAAGACAGGTAACGTCGATCGAGTTATGTGCGTGGCTCGGAGGGCTCGAGGAGTACAAGGGTACCGGCTCGGCTTCGTTCTTGACCATCGAGGAGGTTGGGAAGTTTCTGAATGGTAAGTTGCCCTTCCTACTCTATGTGCTTGAGATCGGCTTTGTTCTGACGTGATACATGCTAGTCCCGGTCAATCTGAAAGAGCAAGATGCTTTTCACCTGACCATCGAAGAATATCTTCTTGCGCTCATTGGCATGGTTGAGGAATTGGTAGGCATTCCTCTTCATTGATCTTGCGGGTTAGAGATACTGACTCGGGATCAGTCCCGTCTAGCAGTCAACTCGGTCACTCTTGGTGATTACAACCGCCCTGTTCAGATCGGTAAATTTATCAAGGAACTGTTCGCTGGTTTCCAGCTGCTCAACTTGAAGAACGATATTCTGCGGAAGAGGAGTGATGGAATCAAGTACAGCGTAAGTTTTTTTTACTCTCTGGTTGTTGTTTGAGTATACTTTGCTAATGGACGTGTGGCTGCAGGTCAAGAAGGTTGAGGATGTTGTTTACGATCTGTCTTT
Source organism: Aspergillus hiratsukae (assembly GCA_014281905.1). Lineage (NCBI taxonomy): Eukaryota > Fungi > Ascomycota > Eurotiomycetes > Eurotiales > Aspergillaceae > Aspergillus > Aspergillus hiratsukae. The sequence continues at coordinate 55,847 of JACBAD010002055.1, forward strand.
GCGCAATCTGATCCCCAAGGGAAGTGCTGCGGCTTAGATACTACAATGCGAGAGGATTACGGTCCAGGAAATGCAAACCAATCGCTCAAGGTAGAAAGAAGCCAGCAGTTCCGTGCAACATTGCATTACAAGCACTGTGGCAGGCATCGCTTCGTAAAAGTGCACTACTCGTAATGAAAATTGCAATAGTCGATCGAAACGCAGAACAATATCGCCTTCATTCTGGTTTGCTCAATGAAGCTGAAAACATCAAACTGAAATTCAACGCAGGTATCTCAAATATAGACAATTTGTACAATCTCAAGTAGGTATCTCTGCCTATTAGCGCGCCATCATTCCTTCATTCCCAGAACACTACGCCAACTTAGCTTGCTCGGTAGCCGGCTCAGTAGCTTGCTCAGTAGCCTCTCCCTTCCTCGTCGAAGCCGCAGTCCCCTCCTTCTTCGCCTTCTCAATCTCCTTCAGAATCGTCGCTTCCAGCGATTCAGGCTTGGTAATACTAGCCCAGCGCCCAACAACCTTCCCATCAGCGGAAACCAGAAACTTCTCGAAATTCCACTTGACGCGCTTCAGCCCCATCAGTCCAGACATGCACTCCTTCAACCACGTCCACACGGGTGCCGCATTATCGCCATTGACATCCAACTTGCCCAGCACGGGGAAGGTGACGCCGTAGTTGACCTGGCAGAACGTCTGGATCTCGTCGTTGGAGCCGGGGTCTTGGCTGCCGAACTGGTTGCAGGGGAAGCCCAGGATGGTGAAGTCTTCGGGGTGCTTGGCTTTGATGGACTGGTAGAGGTTCTCGAGGCCTTTGAATTGAGGGGTGAAGCCGCATTTGGAGGCGGTGTTGACGACGAGGACGACTTTGCCTTGTAGGGAGGTCAGGTCGAAGGGTTCGCCTTTCTCTGTGGTTGGGGTTGGGTTAGCAATGCATTCTCATTGTTTTCTACCGGCGATCTGGGGGAATTTATTTGCAAAGGGGGAGACATACTGTCCACAGGCTTGAAATCGTAGAATGTCGTCGCGGAGGCCATTGTTCTGATGAAATGGGATTTAGGATATCGTACAAGGGACGTTCGAGTGTTGGGGAGTATAATAGGACTTGGTCGTGAACCGGTTGCTTCAAGATGAAGCAGGTGAGCTTTTGGTAGACTGACGGATAACGATCGCGAAATATATGGCAAGGAGGAACAGCGAAATATAATGGGAGAAGGTGATAGTGAAGGTACTAATACCATTCTAAAGCATCAAAGAACCGAGGCAGCTCGGAAGGTATCTAGGCGGTCGCGGTAGCAATATAAATCCACGACCGTCCCTGGGGCGACAGTCGGGCATGAGACCATCCGACGCCGACACCGATGTCATCATCCTGGTGGTCCGATTGATTGCGGTACCAGATAAAATCAGAAACCAATTCCAAATCATTTACATTTAGTCTTGAGACGGATATTGCAATCACGGATTCTTCCCACTGATGTTTTGTCATCGCGACAGTTCTAAACATCGGAGATTTATCTCTGCAGGGCCTAGCCCAAAGCTGTTGCAACCACAGCTTATTAATATCTCGACAATTCAATTGTCGTGGCATTCATATCCTAAGTCAGGAGAATCATTATCACTGTGATCACTGCATAATGTATGTATAGGCGGCTATATGAAGCTACATTCCGGAGTAACGCATGCATGTGTCATGAGATTGAGACCTCATTAGGCACTGCCACGTTGTCTTGCATTGTAGAAATCTAGAAGCCTAGATTAACCAATAGACCATCGACAACTTGCATATCGGATTTCACAGCTTTCTTGCAAGTCACTGAGGAGCCATACAATGACCAAGGACGCAAGCAGATTTCTTCCAGCAACTTCCACACGACGCTCGGCGGTATTGTAGCGTCTTTTGAAGTGCAGGATCGTTGATTGAGTATAGACCGCTTGGGTAACCCAAGTGCATAGCTTTCGCCCATGTACTTCCGCGCATTCCCGCACTTGGTAACCTGTGTCCGATCGGACATCCTTTCTGAACTCTTAATCCAAACGTCTGGGTCATCCCAGCAAAGACGGACCAGTATGGCCTAGACAATACCGGATCCCAGGAGCAGGAGTGCAGCAAGTCAACCGATAATAGCGTGGGCGCTGCACACGGAGTGCCTCACGGCCGATAAATAATGAGGTCTCTCATCTCTTCTTCGTGGTAGTCACACCTCATTTCTCCTCCTGTATTTCCTCACTCAAAACGTCCACATCCAATTCCTCCATAACTCCAAGCACCACCCCCAAGCTCTCCATGAACCCGTTGACAGCCACACGGAGCATGCGGTTCGTCGTAGCGCGGTACGTCGTCTCAAGGACTGTCTTCGCCGCCTCGTCCTCGTCGGTGGTGGAGCTCTGAGTTGGGGATTTCAGGGCGAAACTGCGGCGGACGAAGGGGGATAGTTCTGCGTCGACTTCGAGGGCCTGAAGGGCAGAGGAGGCGAGGCGGTTGCTGGGGAGGGGCAGGGATATTGTTCTTTTGGGTTGGATTTCGTTAGTGGGGTTTGTTCCTTGACGTGGTGAGGCTGAGGGAGGAGTCTCACAGTGAATAAGGAAATGCAGGATTGGTTGGATCATTGGCAGCCATGGTGAAGACAATAGGATATCAATTCAAACCGACTTTGTGAATATGAAAGGACTACTGTTCGGTATGATTTTGTATGATTTTCGAATTAGAGAGAGCAAGGCGGGGAAGTTTTGGAGTAGCAGATGAGTCAGCGTATTGGTCAAGTGCGGTCAATGAGGGCCCCTTTAGTACCGCTTCAGCTACGAACTCTAGCTTGAAGGTTATCAGGCTTTGTTGACAATTAGCTAATGAGATGATGCGTTATGACTACAGCATATTCTTACAGGCTAATGAATGATTTGTGTTGTACAGTCTGGAACCAGTTTGGACATAAAAGGTATGAAGTTGACAAGGTACTGTACATGAAGCTTATCCACAAGATCCAGCGCCGTTTGGCAGAATCAAAATCGAACCGAAGCGTGAAGTTAAGAGTCGCTATACACCCACATGGTCATGGTATCTCAGGATTTCTCGACCGCGCTGTACGTAATGCGTTTCACCAAGGTAGGTGTTGGATTCAATAAATGAATCATTTACAGGAGGCCGGCGAGGACGGAGGTGATAGGAGAGGAAGCGAGACCTTAGGACGCCATTAGTAAACTGGCCACCACTGCTTGAGAAAGGCAACTTACCAGCCTGGTTGAGGATGCTCGCAAGACCGGCAGCGGTGAGGGCACCTAAGGACGCAATCAGTACATGCCAATTATCGACGGGAAAAGTCACTTACCGCTCTGGACCTTGCTGACCAGGTCTTGGGCAAGGGTGTTGACGCCGGCGGCTAATTATTCTTGTTAGCCACATTAATTTCTGCCCAAGGATGTTGACTACATACTGCCGGTAACAGTGGAGACGGGACCAGAGGCCATGTTCTGAACGTTGCCAACAAGGCCACCAGCGGTGTTCTCAACGGTGCCAACAGCACCACCAGCGACACCTAGAGCAGCGCTGACTGGGGCACCAGCGACACCCTGAACAGTGCCGACTGCGCCACCAGCGACGTCGGTGACGGGCTGGGCAACACCCTGAACGGTGTTGACTTCGCTACCAGCGACAGTGGTGGCGGGCGTAGCAACATCGTTAGCCGTGCCCATGATGTCACGCTTGGTGGGAACAGAGACAGGGACGAGCTGGGTCAGCTGGCCCTTGATGTCGACGAGCTCTAATGGACAGAATGGAGATTAGCGAGGCCGGTCTGTGTTTTTGGATGTTTCGGATAGGTTCTTTCAGAAGGACATACGGGTCTGGACCTGGGTGAGGTCGACCTGCTGGCAAACGCCGCTGAGGAGACCACCGACGAGACCCTCAACATTGTTGAGAGCATTGTTCAGCCTCATGAGGGTGGCCTGAACAGGGGTCTGGGGGATGGCCAGAGCAGAGGCAGAGCTGGCAACAGCCAGGGAAGCGACGATTCCAGTGAACTTCATGTTGACGGTTGGTCTTGATTAAGAATTAGGAACTAAAAGAGTGACTGGGTTGTGGTAAAGGAGTGGATGGGCGCTGAAAGCAGGCCTTGAAAAAGAGTGACTGGAAAGAGTGGATTTGGCTGGTGTGAGGAGGAAGAGGAAAATGATCTGAAGTAGAGCAAGATGTCGTTTTATATGCAGATTTTCTTGCTCCTTTTTCCCCCCTGGGCAAAACTTTCCATTCTCCTGGTCGTGGTCCGCTCATGAGCTGCCTCAGATTCCACATGTAGATCAGGGGCATCATGGCCAGAGGCGTTGAGTGATAGGTCATTACCACGTCCCAAACTGTCCGTTATCTACATACTAGCAGCTTGAAGACGACAGCGATCGACACGGAGAAGGTTCCATTATTGCTAGTACTACTAGCTTGTTGTAGTCTGCTTGCTTCACTGGAACGTGTGCTCGGACTTCGAGTCTAAAACCAATGTTATTATTGAATGAAGTCACTAGACTCCAACATGGCCCCATGCAAGCTGATCCTGGTCCGAAGGATTGAAGTAAGCCTTTCAGTGGCGTAGGGGCGCCCGAATTGGGACGACGGTTAGCCAAAAACGTGCTATGCAGACCAGGTCCATACTAACAATTGGCAGCGGTTTATCCATTGTAACAAGCTAAGAGGCCATAGCGAGGTGTGCAGCGCAGGTATCATCATCATCGCAGAATGTCGCGCTGGGCTGCAAGATCAGATTTGTCTTCTCAGTGACGGGGACTGAGGACAGGCTTGATTTTCATGATTCTGCCAACTCATGAAAACGGCAGCATAGACGGGCATGTCGAATATTGAGCAGTATTATTGTTTTCTTTTCGATAAAGTAACTTCAATAGTCGCACTAGGAACCCAATTCCTGGCCGTCTCTCTAGGACCTGTGGAGGTCCGCGGGGATTTCAGGATGCTTCATTTAAAAAGGCTGTCGATCCCTCATGAAAGTCTCCGCAAAATCACCATGCATTGGAGAAAGGATTCAAATAAACGTCAACGGATGCTTAACTTGAACCTTGAGGGTAAATAGCGTGGATTAGCTGGACAATACCGTCAGTTGGTTATTGTTGCCTACTTGCCACTAGTTGTTCAAAGCATTAGTTCTGCAGTACACTGATCGGAGGATTATTATCGGAATCACAGCCTTCAGCAAAATCGAGAACGCCAGATCTTTTTGTGTCTCGTATGACAGCAGCTTGTCACCGTTTAGCTTGTTGTTGTTTTCGAGGAAGACTTAAGGAGGATCACTGTGGATGTCCGGACGGAAAGGTATCTACGGGGTAGAACAGAGGGAGTTGGATCAGCAACCCCTCAGGAACTAACTACCTAGTAGTGCATTATCCCTGCTGATCTGCTCCACCTCTTTGGACATCGCAATTCAACTTTGAGGAGAATATTTCAGTTCTCGAATCATAAAGTCCATCAGACCAACGGTCGAAGTCTAATGTATCTCTTCCCCAGTGATAGTCGTGTCGGGAAACTTCGAATTTGACCGCTATGAGGTACCCATTATTCCTTCCCGGCTGGAGAGGAGGACCAGGAACCATACCTATTTTACTTCCTCAATAATAATAGGGTTCGGAGACACGAGGGATTGGACGGACTCTAATCCACTTCAAGGTCTTTGTCCGTTTGGCTTGAGAGTCAAGACGGGAATTGATACCGAGTATCTACAGCCTTTGCTTCGAAGGTCAGTGAACGAACAAATACTGAGCCACTCAAAGGGAAATTGCATCGAACTCAAGAAATGGACTGAAGTCATGGTCAAGGGACTATTGGCACCGTGTCAGGGAACTGTACAAAGAGATCTTCATCATGTCTATCACAATTACGTATCTTTACAGATCTTCCCTTGAGTATGATGATATCTTGAATTGATATCAAATTGATCGACTCAGACATTGTTGAAAATGGAAGACAGCACCAAAGAGCAAAAGAAGACTCGTTATTCTCGGGCAGATAGTCGAATGTCTCTCTTACTTTCTGAGGAAGATTCGAGCCCTCCGGAGATGTTGTACTAAACTTCTAGTGATACAGGTTGGAGGTGTTACGCCTTAGATTCCAGTCACCTGTGCTTCAAGACATGCTATCAGGAAACACATGGCTCATTTTGCAGAGTTCAGCAGCAATGGGCAAGTGGCCATGGTCGGCACAGTTGTCTGACCAAGAACAAGCATATCTGCCCTCTAGTCGCTCTCAATACGACCTCATAACCATTACGGTCCTTGACAGTGTCTTCAGTACTCAAGTTTCTACGTACAGAGACACTCACTGACATACGAACCAGGCAATTGGAGAGACAAAACCAACATTGTGTGCTCTTCATATCAAGCTTCTGGCTTTTTATTCCATATTTTATCGTTCATCAGCTCATCATCAAGAAACCTGAGCTTCTCGATCATGCTGCCTTCGTATTAGATGTCAGATTATCCTGGAGCCACATCTACCCCTGACGGACATGCTGAACCCCTCACTAGGTAAGATGTTATCTTCATTATCTTTCTTGCTCGATTGAGGTTATTTGACCCTCATACCGATAAGTATCTCAGCTATGCGGGCTGCTTTCACTCAGAAGGCTTTCTTGTAGACAATCCCTCATCTTTCTTCCTTTTGTCCCTTTTCGTTCATACATTTAACTGCTGCTGACATGGTTCTGGGACATCTAGTCTACATCGAGATTCTCATTCCACAACCTCTTCCTGTTTCGTAAGAGGCTAGCAAACTAATTGTGAAATACCATGGGGTCGATGGGAAAAGAAGGCTCAATTGCGAAGTCTCGCATTGTGTCAGCCTCGTATCATAATTCTCGTCCACGATCTCCCTTTCTCCTGTGACTGCTTCTTGCCGAAACACCTACATCGTCCTAAATTTGACAGACGTACACCTGTTAGCCCAACAAACGGCACAACAGCAGAAGACGCTCCTCACAAGCCATCATAAAGTGATACAGCAGCGACCACAGCAGCATTTTTGGCTCAGACGACAGTCACCGTTGGGCTCGAACCCATACCCTTCGCGATATGGAGAGCGCGAGCTGAACTCCTGGTCGCAATCTCGAGGGGTCGGTTCCGCGCCAGCAAACAACGCCCAGCCGGTAAGTGAGAAGATGATTTCCTTGAGGTACATCATATCGACGAAGCTGATTGAGTATGCGATCACTCAGTTGAGCCAAAGAACTGATTCGAAGACGACTGCTCTAAGAGATGCGCTTGAGGTATCATTGCACATGTGCAACAGATGGGTTATATATTCTTACTAGTATCAATTGATCAACCGATCAATGCATTTTGATGACCAAGCTCTCCTGCTGGGAGGCGGCTGATAGCTTGTGGTTCCATTTGACTTTCTTTGTCCGACGACGCTGGGCCCAACCTTGAAGGTAATTGGTACAGCGACGTGACAGGAACAATAGAACCAGGAAAAGTATTCACATCATATTGTACTCGGTTGCAGTCACTGTCCGTAGTGTTTTCCTATTTCACACTTGATCTGCGCTGTGCGATGTCGCAGTAGATACGAGGCCTTAGGGCCGAGTTTCCAATTGAATATCCAAGGAGATGAACATGGCAGAATGAGAATCAAAAAAGGGGAGATGCTACAGCCATCAATAATCGGACAAGAATGGCTATGCAGGACTACCATCAATCAATAGAAATAAACAAGCGAGTCTTGACTGAGCTATTATATATCTGCAAGAACATCAACCACCCCATGTGAGTGGCACTCGGCTCGCACCTTTAGAAACAACACGGCAAGGTTTCATCACTAATAATGTTATATGTTTACCATTGGGAACCGTGGAAACGCAAATAATCGCAGACTCAAGACATGCTCTTCCGACCTGCTGGCCGGTGTCACTGCAGTCTGCTCAGAAATTGCGTGGCTGAAAGGGGAGGACTAGACGTGGCTGTGTGTTTTGGTTGTGGCTTGCATTGTTTTGTTTGCTTCATTTGCTTGTGGGGAAAAACACTGTTGTTTACATAAGCATGGCCGGCGGGATGTTGTTTTTCTCCATCGATGCCTGAGGCAACAGAGTTGTTGTCCTGCCAACTCCCGGCACTAAGCCACTTTAAGGACATCACAACATAACAGCGGCCACTTAGCGTGCATCGCAGTTGCCCAAACGGTCTCATCGGCCTCGAGCTTTGGCTTTCTCCTCCATCTCGTGCGGCCTCCGAAACATTATCTACTGCTCTCTCTCCTCCTCACTTCTACCTCTGCCCTAGAGTTTATCCTTCTTAAACCCCCTCATCGGCAATCTCTCCATAATCCGTCTTGTATATCATCCTCTTCCGTGGGCCTTGTTGCCTCTTATCTTTACCCGACTTGCATTGTGGGTTGAAAAAGAGCCGGATCATGATTGTTTAGATTGGATACATTGTCATCGTCCTCTTTCTCTATTATTCTAATCATTGACTGGCCGCGAAAAGCACTTCGAGCCGCTGCGGTGCCATTTTGCGAAGAGACCTTTTTCTTGCCCAGCCCTCACTCCGTTCGGCTGTTCAACTCATTTAAAGTGCATAACATAGCTGCTTCCGAGTGTCTGTCATCTGAAGAGCACAATGTCTGGATATATGGACGGTCCGGGCCAGGTGATCGAGTACATCCAAGGTTCGTGCTTTTGTTTTGATCCGATCTGCCGGAAAAATGCCCTTGGAGCCCGACAAGTGGTTTCGTCCTATATAAACTTCACACTATCTGGCAAGCTTTCTGACCAGTTGAAATCGCAGATCGCCTGTACCTCGCTTCCTACGACTCCCCACCCGATCCGAAGGCTCCCTTCCCGTTCCCTCTGGAACAATCCAAGTCTCCGAGCAAACGATCCGCGCGGGGCCAGCCCCAGACGCCTAGCAAAAAGCGGTACCCTGTGTACTTCACCGCAGACGATACGCTTTTCTATAACTCCTTCCATGCAGACTTCGGTCCTCTTCATATAGGACATCTGTATCGCTTTGCTGTTCATTTCCATGAGATTCTTGGCGAACCCGCAAACAAAGATCGCGCGGTGGTCTTTTACTCGAAGAGCGATCCACGGAGTCGCGCCAACGCAGCATGCCTTGTCGCGTGCTATATGGTTCTCATCCAGTCTTGGCCGCCGCATCTTGCCTTGGCCCCAATCGCACAGGCTGATCCGCCGTACATGCCTTTCCGGGATGCGGGATACAGTCAGGCAGATTTCACTTTGACAATCCAGGACGTAGTCTATGGAGTATGGAAAGCAAAGGAACAGTCACTTTGCAGTCTGAGCAGCTTCAGCCTTGAAGAGTATGTATACGGCTGACGGAGACCTTTTGATCGCAGACTGACGAGCCTTGCTAGATATGAGAAGTTCGAACGGGTCGACATGGGTGATTTCAACTGGATCAGCCCTCAGTTCCTTGCCTTCGCCTCCCCGCAGCATGAACCTATTGCACCAGTCCCTGCCAACACCCCGGAATACGCTGCATTGCCGTCAACAGTTTCTCAGGTCATCGCATCGAAGCTGCCACTTCCATTCAAGAACGTATTGGCGCATTTCGCAACCCGTAACGTGGGCCTCGTCGTGCGACTAAACTCAGAGCTGTACTCTCCGTCATACTTCACAGCTTTGGGAATCAACCACATTGATATGATATTTGAAGATGGTACTTGTCCTCCACTGCCGTTAGTTCGGAGATTCATCAAGATGGCACATGAGATGATCACAGTGAAGAACAAGGGAATCGCTGTCCATTGCAAGGCTGGTCTGGGTCGCACCGGTTGCTTGATTGGTGCCTATCTTATCTACCGGTACGGATTCACCGCCAACGAAATTATCGCGTTCATGAGATTCATGCGTCCCGGCATGGTGGTTGGTCCACAGCAACACTGGCTGCACCTGAACCAGGGCTCATTCCGTGAATGGTGGTTTGAGGATAGCATGAAGGAGAAGCTGGCCCAGATGCAGCCAGCACCGATTACACCTGGAAGAGCATCTACCAAGCAACGTGTCAACAACGGCCCGATTGCGACGCCACCCAACAATAGTCACTCCAAGCGTTCCGCGCTTGGAGAGATTGACCACAACGAGGGTGCTGGAACGCAAAGCGAAGAGTACCTTCCTGCTCCAACTCCTGGCCAACCTCGCAAATCCCACCGAAAGGACTCTCGTCATCATCCCTATGCACGTACCACTTCTGGCACTCTCCTTGTCGACAAGGACATGAACAAGACTGAAGAGCAGACCAGGCAGCGCAGTTCCCGTCTAAGCAATGACAGCAGCGAAAGTGAAGATGAAATCCAACTACGCATGTTGGCCAAGCGTTCCTCTCGATCGCCCGTGGCATCACCAAGCCAGCGATCTGTCAGTTACTCTGCTACAGTGACTGCCAGCTACACCTTGACAGATGACATCCACGAGGACAGAGAGAATTGGGGAGAAGCTGGAAATGCTGCACCCAAGACTCCCTTGAGCAGTAAGAGCGGAAGTGGCGCCATTTCGGTCACCAAAGTTCGTACGAGCCCTCGGCGTGTGACCGACAGCAGAAGCGCTTCCAAAGGCGTTCGCAAGATCAGCGGTCGAATCGGTAGCACGGGGAGTCCCACACGCGTCAAGTAGACGAGATTGCTTGTATTCATCCTTTTCCTTCGGCGTGGTGGCTGACTTCTTCAACCACTTTCCTCTCTTCTTTTCATTTCCCTGGTCTTGGGCAAGACCGTATTACATACCCCCAGCCATGGACAGCCTGTCATCAATTCGCTGCATTGCGCTATCATTAGGTTAATGATTGTTCTCTTGTTTCTTGGTTATTCGCCGGCGTCCGGGTTTTAAGTTTGATGGGTCTGGATTTGTGCGTTTTGGCGTATGGTTGCATTGTTGATGATCAGACGATCTAGACGTTGGCACTGAATCGATCTCTGAAGATGCGCAAAACGGTCATGGTGGTTGTGTGACTTTCTGGTAATAGGGGGGTTTTCGGTGAATGGTCGTTTGGCCATCGAGTTGAATGTGTGTGTGCATATGTGTATACAATCTACGTTGGACTGATAAAGTCGGTTCATAACTTTCAGACAAAGACCCCCTGTGCCGTGTAGACTGACCAACGTCGTAGGACACTGGTGCAGGAGCGCTGGCCGTCTTGATCTGGTTGAGCGAGCCTTCAACGATCTCTGCCGAGGAATTAGGCTCGCATAGAGGACCAACGCCGTGCATTGAGGTCATCCGCTCAGCGGCCGCCGAAGAAAACCATCGATCAATCGTTAGATTTGAAAACCGAGTCCTTGCAAGAGTCAGAAGACCGATTTCTATCTCATTGGCAGCGCCGAGGCATGTTCGAACTGCGGTTCCACGTCTAGGCTCGAACAACTACCGTCGGTGTTATCCTCGATGACAACTTCAAAGGCCTCCATGCCCATGGACGAAGCGACTTGATCCAACCATTTGTCCACGGGACTCATTTTTGGACTTTCGGACGGAGGCAAGCTCACGGCGTCATCAAAGTCGCGAAATCTGGAGACGATACGGAAGGGTATGATCCTGCCTTCGTTGAAGAAGGATTCACTCGCCATCGATTCCAGAGCTGACACAGGAGATGATGATGACGATGATAATACAGGCCCAGCGGGAGTGCCAGCGATGGCGTAAGGCGAGGAGCTCTCGTGTCGAGAAACCATGAGATTGTGTAACAGAAGGTCTAGGATTTTGAAACAATTTTTGGTGCCGCGCAGCACGCCGTTCGAGAAAGCTTGTGGCAGCGTGGAGGGAATGGGCCCTATGAGGGATATTTTGCCGCGGGTGTTTCTGTGACCCCGCATGGTGGCGACGAGACGGAGCTCGGATGCTAAGCCGTGTATTTTCTCTTTGAGGTGGTATAATCTTGAAATCAGCTGTTCGGATTCCGAGGGCGATGTTGGCGGAGAGGCATTGAGGTACCGGTTGACGCGATACATCAGGCCGGGGATCTTGACGACTTCCATGAATAATCGGTCCGTTACGTCGATAATGGCCGAAATCGTTCCGTCCGCCCGGGGGTCGGCCATGTCTTGCTTGCGGATCTCGTAAATCAGGGATTGCCACTCTGGCTTTTCGAAGAAGCATGGTTTGCCCTCGATGAACGCACTGGCGGCGAGGAAGCTGCGAAAGGAAAGATACAGGCACCGATCGAACCCAGTGAGATGGGATTGCGGCCCGCGCATGGACATTAGCAGAGCAGCTCCAGCGGCATGCTGAGCCCAGGAGTCCTCGCTTGTCTGAGAGTATGCTTCAAACAGGCTGAGTAAGATTGATGTGCTGACGCTTTCCCTTGAGCGCATGATCTTGTCATGCCTGATCATGCCTCCTAAGGAGACTAAAGCCTTTGAGTACATCTCTCGGCTAGATTTTTGCAGGGCGACGTCTTGATTTGAACGTCCCATGAAAACGGACGTGACGCAGAAAACAGCTGCATCCAGTGCTGGATTTGTCCCCAAAACATCCGCTACATACACTGCCCAAGGAACATGGACGCGGTATTTGTTCAGGCCGAAAAAGCGAGGAAATGCCGTGAGGACGAAGTCACGAAATACCGCAGGCTGCTGCCGGGTCATCGACTTTGTGACTAAAGAAGGGAAAATTTGCTCGTCGATTGAATCAGTCGTATGTGCGAGAGACTCGTCTCTTCTTATTTCCTGAATCTCGTCCTCATTGACTAGCTTTGCGGTCTTCCCATATCGCTTCTTGATCACGGGACCTTCGTCCATAAATTTGCGGGCTTTCGCATAGCCAGGACACTGAACACCATATTTACGGCATTGAGAGCATTCGGGCCGCAACCCATCGCACTTAATTTTGATATCTGTTAGTTATCAAGTCCGGTAGATTCGGGTTTTAAGCTAAATGGGATTCAAACCTTAATGCGTCTCCTGATGCAAATCTGACACCCAGTGCTTCGTGGGACTCCAACCATGTTTGAGTATTTCGCTGCAACATGCTCTCATAGGGCTTGTACAGTGTATTCGTAGTCTATCACGCTCAAGATGACCTTGATCATTCCAGCCGGAGCATCGTGCAGGCAATAATGGGTCCTTGACGATGGAGGATAAATCACAAGACGCAAGTGATTGAGCGGTAGTTGCCACGGTAGTAGTAATGATGAAAGTGTTGCAAGAAACAGATATTTGCGTAGTTTCCGTTCTCTTGCTCTTTCTTTCTAGAGAGGTATTATCGTAAGCCTTGCCGCCTTTTTCCTCCCACTCGTTCCACTTTAAGCTTGAAGGGATCCGTTTACTCCGTCTCCACTGTGCTCGGCGGTCATCCTGAAGTTTCCGATCTTCAGCAGCCGGAGAACTGCTCTGCTTGATCGACAGAAAGCAGAAAAGCCAGGGTGTCTTGGGACGGGCCAGTTGGGGCAGGCAGCGAATGAAATATCTTCTTGATGGAGAGGTGACTTAAATGAGGACCATCTCCGAGTGGATGTTAACCTCCCAAAATCGGTACAGGTGGATCAACTTAAAGCAAACCGCAAGCCAATCTGAATGACTTTCTACGGCTGTCCAACTGTGAGCCCGTGGAACATTCCTCCGTATTAGTGAGCTGGCTCTTGGCTTTCCGAATTTTGTCGTTTGATTCGCTGTAACCAGAGTCCAGGGGCAGAGGCTAAATAAATGAAAAAAGGATCAAGGCCTGGTTTGCCCTCGACGCTTCCCAGTTTATTGAATATTTTGATCGACTATGCGAGGGTCCCTTGTCATACGAACATTTGTGCGTCTTGATTCAGGTCTTGATTCAGTCCATGATAATTAACAGTACGAGAGGCATCAGCGGAAGAGATAGAGAATGACGGACGAGGGAAACAGGAGTGAGAAAAGCACTGTGGTGGCAATGAAATCCTCAAATGGATTTGGCTGGAGGAGTGAGGAGAGTGTCGATGGAGCGCGCTAGTGATATGAACACTTCTGCCCTTCCCCGATCAAGCCTCACCACCCAGCCCAAGTCCCGACTACCTAGGCTAGTTCCTCTTCTAAAGTCTAGACGTCATTTCTCACCATGGGACAAAATTTCTCGCGAAATTTGGACTCCGGATTGCCTGTTGAAACCTGCCATGCGATATGCAGCAGCGTCGACCAGGGCGGCCTGCAATTGCCAGCGTCAATGTCCTCGCTGGTGATTATAGAACAAGACGCAATGTACTGTTTGCCGAAAGCGCCTTCGTCAGCGAAAACGTTCTATTAGCTGACAACAAAGACATTTGTGGAAGTTCCATCTCGAACCCTGGCCTGCAAGACTACCTTGAATGGCTCATTGCTGTGAGCTTCGTCGAGATCTGGCGATGGTTCTTGCGGCTCGTCAATGACCTTCATAGCCACAAAATGCCAGCCTGGCTTCGGCAGGCTGTCCATCGTCGCGAGAAGCTTGAGCGTTTGTTGGACGTTCCAGATTCCCTCTCGCGGCCCTTGATAACCTGTCAACCAGTGCTTCACCCAGTTGCGCAGACCCGGGTTCGTCGACCACCGGTAGGCCCCGACTACCGACGGAAGCATGCCATAGCTGTGGGTGAAAGACTCGCCGAACCGCGTGGGCGGTATCCCTGCTGCAATCCGACATATGGTGAGTGCCGTCCGCTCTGCATCAGGAGGAACCATCCGTCCGGAATCTGGAAGATATCGCGTACGTGCCCGCATGCTCGTGCAGAGATACGCTGCATAATTGACAGCTGAAGTGCAAGGGTCTCTGGCATTGGGGAAAACGAGCGCAGATACACGGACCAAAGATGCGGGATCATCAGAAGAAGATATCGTCAGATAAGCTCCGCTAATTTCGTCGTCCACGGGGATTTCGTCAACCGGTACGTCCGTCCGCCATTTATCCAGCTTGCAAAGAAGCTCCGAACTTTTGCTAGACCAGAAACTATCCAGTTCGGGCTCCTGGCGTTTTTGTATCTCCAATGCTGTTACCTCTTCTACCAGCAACAATATCCTGTCCCGTAGATGCGATGATTGCTTCAAAAGCTGATCTAGCCATCGTGACAATTTCGTGGGCATAGTTTCCGGCGAGGTAACCGAGTAATCTTTGTTATATAAGCGCAACAGAAGTGCCATTCTCGCAAAAGCCCTGATCAACAGCATTCCTGCCGGAGTTTGCATAAGTTGTTTGTATCCGGTATTAAGGCACAATGCAGCACCTTGCATGTGCGAGCGCCATGAAAGCAAGGCGCCTCGCTGAAGCTCGAAATTGGCAAGCAACATGGTTGTGGCGAACAATGAAAGAATCCTATCATAATTCCACGATCGACTCACAGTGTCCGCCGTGCTGCTCGAGGATAACTCTGCATTCAAGCCCTGAATGGCCTTGAGGCTATGATGGAAGGCGTGACGGCGTAGACTGATCGAGCCTCTCGAGTACGGGTCGAAACTCGACATAGTGAGAGCTGCCAGGGCCATGGCGGCGTTATAGACGTGATGGGACATGGCTTGTGATTTGAGAATCTCTGATAGAGGCAAGACTTTTGAAAGACCCGATAGATGGCCGTTGGCGGAGTATTCATAATAGGTGTAATCCTCCGGAAACTCGAACGCTCCGAGAAGGGAGAGAGATGAATTGAACAGGATCCGGTGCGGCGACAGCACGTTTCCTGCGGATATTGGCGAGTATGGCGTCAAGTAGCCGTCGTGCATCGCCATCCATGAATCCGGGGCTGTATGAAGCGCGTCGGGGCATGCAGGCGTTGAATGGCCTTGGTCGGGTTTAATCTCAGAATATAATTCAGATTCAGAATCGGTCGGAGTGTCTGGATCTCGTCGAAAGGTTGCTTTCGTATCTTCTTGCTTCGCTTCCACAGGAGAACATGATTCCGAAGACTCGGACGACGGGGGAGAAGGTGGTCCTCTTACGCCGGTCGGTTTCCGGCTGCTGGAATTGGTGAATGTGCCGTTTGGCTCATCATGCTCGTCATTCTTAGAGCTCGATGAGCGCCCTCTCTTCCCTGATGGCCTGCCTGTCACTCTTGCAACGACGAGATTCGTCTGGTCCTTGAAAGTAATCCTCTGAGCATATCCTTCGCACGGAAGGTTGATACGTCTGCACTGATATAGGCGTTAGCATTGGAAGTGGACAGCCAGGAAGCCAAAGAACCGAATGAGATTCACACATTGTTACACCCTGGTTTCGTCTCATCACACTTGAGTCTTCTGCGTCGGCAAGTTAAGCAACCGGTTCGACCACGCGAGACGACATTGCGCTTTCTGACAGGTTTGTCTTGTGAAGCGGCAAGGGGCATCGCAGCAACAAGGAAAGACTGGGTGGTAGGGAAGATTGCCTTTGAATTTGAGATTAGAAGACTATTAGACCTGAAGTCCTGTGGACAGAGATGGCTGGCTTCTAGTCTAGTACTTGAAAACGTGATGCAACAGACGGATGCTTATACAAACTCACTCTCATCTCCCTTGATGCTGTCCAAACCGTTTGCGCTATGTCAACTAAAAGCCTAGTCGAGTCTATCGGAAGAACGGCAAACAGCTTAGGCGCAAGGGATCGACTGACTAGCGAACGATCCACGCTGCAGTCACCAGATAGTGAGACGGATACACAAAACCCCCCCATGCCACGCTAAGCGGGCTGGGAAGCCTGGGATGAACACCGAAGCGAGGAATGTGACAAGTCCAATCTCAGCGAGTTTGTGTTGCCTCTTTTTTTTCTTTCTGCTTAAGCATAAGCGAGGCAAACGCAGTGCTGGTTTGCTCCTCATTTTAGACTTTCTATTCCAGCACTCAGGAATTTGGTGGCTTGAAGCCTTGAACAACTAGTCTAGTCATCTCTATTTAGGAGTCAAGGCCCAAACGTTTGCGTTTTACTGTGTGTTACGTCGGAGGTAAGCAGTGCAACATGCAAAATTCCGTCTTACATTCTGACTTGCTTGCTTTCCTCTCTTTTTTCAGCTTTTGGAGGAGAGGCATGACCTGCAGATGCTCCAAGGGGGCTCATGTCCTGGATATATCGACGCAAATAATACCTTATGATTGGCGATCCGTGCCACACTGCTGCAGATACAATGCTTTGAAACGACTTTCCCCTCCTTCGAGAAGGTGGCGAGGATTTCCCGCCTCCTGCACTTGCCCGTCGCCCATTACGAGGACTTGGTCAAAATCGACAATGCTGTGTAACCTGTGCGTGATGGCTATGACCGTACATGCGCTGAAGCGGTCCCGAAGGACAGCCATGATACGGTCTTCGCTCGCTTTGTCCAGGCTAGCGGTCCCCTCATCAATGATGAGAATTTTGTGTTTGCTCACCATTGCTCGTGCGAGGGTAATGAGCTGTCTCTCGCCTTGTGAGAAATTTCTCCCATTTAGTTCGACCGTGTCATCCAGCTTCCATTTCCTTGTACCAGCCACGTCATCCAGGACGGACTGCAGATATCCCTCATCATACTCTCCGTTGAAATCCAGATTGAAACGTATTGTCCCATCGAGCAGCGTGGGATCTTGAGGGATAAAACTTATGCTCTGGCGTAGCTTTTCGACCGGAACCGACTCAATGTCAACGCCATCAATGGATATGGTTCCACGCGTTCTAGTCGTCAGCCGTAGCAGACTCAAAGCCAGGGAAGTCTTTCCGCTCCCTGTGCGACCGACAATGGCCGTTCGTTGGCCGGGATTCGCTCTATAGTTGATCCCCTTGAGAATCTCCTCCTCATCCAACGCGTAGCTGGCTCCGAAGTCCTCAAAGGATATTAATCCCCGAGTTGGCCAATGCTCTTCTACACAAGCTTCGAGGTTAGCGGAGGAAACCTCTTGTGGAAGCTCCTGGATATAGTTCTCGATACGGCAATAACTGGCCATTTCCACTTCCAGAAGACTCGAGAGATAAACCAGATCTAGTTGGTTAGTGACACAGCCACCAAGAACCAGGCAGAGAGAACCTACATAGTAGAGCCGTGCAGAGGCCGGTTGTGAGGGTCAAACTAAGACCAACAACAGGTGCACTTGAATTCGGGCGCAAGATGGCTAATGTCGCCGCCGAGCATGATATCAAAGCAACGAAAATGTCCATCCGTACTGCCAGCCACCTTTGGAGGTCACTGACGGCATTCCATGCCTGAACATGGTGCTCAACTGCCGCATTGAAGCGCTTCTGTAGCATCCCCTGGGCACGAAATGCGCGTATTGTCTTAAGGCCTGACGCAGTTTCTGCAATGCTGTGATGTAGCGGCGTGAGACTAGCGGCGTATAGATGCTTCACGGCGGTAGCTGCGAAACGGTAACGGTAGCCCACGTAGATTGCACACCCACACAACATGACAGAGGGCAGAAAGAAGAGTGGTATAAGCGACGTCACGGTGAGAATTCGGAGGCCAATTGACAGATATGTCTCTAAAACTGGACGAAAAGCCCTGAACAGAGTGTCGTCCAGACTTGCGATATCGGACGAGAAACGATTGATTACCTGTCCCACTGGGGTACTCCAGATCCAAGTGTAAGTGGTCCCGAAAATTGCAGAAATCATTTCCATATGCTTGTCACGACTAGATCGCCAAGCACCCGAGTATAACAACAGCAGTGAGACTGCCAGAATCGCTATTTGCGCTGAGCCGAGTCCTGCTCTTGTACTCAGCATTTGCTGTCTGTGATCAGAATGGGAACTCATACCTGTATAAATTCCTAGGTAAAAACTGTCCCTACCTTCCTCTTCGTTTCTCACTGATATAGCACTCCAAATCGCCAGCCATGCTGGGAGCCCGATCTCCAAGGCTTGGGCTCCTACGGCAGAAAGCACTGCTAAAGTGACGAATGGCCGACTGCCGAAGGACCGAAGGTATTTGAAGCCTGGAAGTGTTAATACCTGGAAATGGGCAATACGGCTGAACTTACCATATCTCAAACTACTCACGTGCTGAAGATTAGCACATTCGTCGGAGGCCTCCACAGAGACCGGAATCGTCCCGTCGCTCCCATCGGTGCTTCCAAAGGTTGCAGATATTGTTTCGGAGACTTCTGGCCGATCATGGAACAAACAATCGACACAGCCCGTGTCGGGCACGCTTTGTGTGTTTTTGGCGCTGAGATTCTTCTTAACTTGAGCGATTCTGCCGTTCTCCATGTGGATGACTAGATCAGCCATCTGGAGTACTCTCTGACTATTGGTAACCATTATCATTGTGCGATTCCGTTGCTCCGACCTGATGATGCATCTCGTCACCACCCACTCGAAGGTGCTCGGGTCTAACCCTGAGAGGATATCATCCAATATGACGACGTTTGCGTTCGTATACATTGCTCGGGCAAGGGACACACGCTGACGTTGACCTCCAGAGAGACTGCGACCACCTTCACCTACCTCTTTGAGGTCGCCGTCCTTGAAAGCTGCAAGATCTTTCTCCAGAGCGCAATCTCTGATGACCCGCTCGTAGCGCTTTTGATCGTATGCGGTCCCGAATACAATATTGTCCTTGATACTGCCTCGAAAAAGCCAAGGCTCTTGAGATGCGTAGGCAATCGGCTCGAATTGTCCTTTGCCGAGCCCTATGCTGCCTTGTTTTCCAAAACCACCAAGCAGCAATGAGTGTAACAACAAGGTTTTTCCCGACCTAGTTTGCAGATGTAAGTAATTGTCTCGAAAAGGAATAAAAGAGAGATAAGGAAGGCTGTACCCAGTATCACCCGTAATCACATTGAGCCTGCCCCTCGAAAACTCGACGTCAAGGCTGGCTTGAGTGTCATTGGACTCCCCGAGGACCTGCTCTCTAGAAAACGAGTGAGTCCGAGAGTCCAGTGTCTCAGGCTGCATCGTAGGCTGGGTTTTGTCGGTGACCAGCGGGGAAGTCTTTCGGTCCATGAAGTCACTTAATCGTTGCAAGCTCACCATCGCTTGCGCGTATTGCCCAGCACCAAGTACACTCAATGTAAGCATACTTTTAATAATATTGAATACAGCAACAAGTGTAAAGACAACGTCTGGTGCTAAAGCCTTTTTCCCTGCAAAGATGAAAAGGCATAGACTGAGAACCATTGCCAAAAAGGAGCATGAAGAGGAAAGGCTTTCTGAGAGAATGATGACGCGCATCTTCAGCCATATGGCATCCAACTCTTGCTTCCTCTCATCGAGGATCCTCCTTATCAAAGACCGTGCGTTTCCAAGTATCTTGATCATTAATAGGGCCCGTATGCTTTCACTTGTCCGTGTTATTCGCCTGTCGGTTGCCCGCACAATCGCTGACTGAGCTTTGGTTTGTTCCGATATTATGAATCGGGAGAGAGGATATCTAGTGACAAGAAGAAATAGCAGGCTGGGGATATAGTACCATCCCATAACCCTGTATAGTAGGACGGAGGCCGTGATGAATTCGACAGGGACCATGAATGCCGTCATCGCAGTGTACCGAAGTGTACCCAGCCTGTCAATATCGACTGATATAATGCTCTGTAATTGCCCAACATTAATATCTCCATCTGTCTGAAGCATCGTCATTCTCTGATATACAGCGGCCACGATAAGGGACTTCCAGTCTCCTATTGTGTGAGTAGCAAAATACTCGAAAGTCTGCATGCATATACCACGAATGATCGGCGAAAGTGCAAATAGTGTGATGCAGAACCAGGGTTGAAGCTTGGCTTCAGATGGATTTTGAAGGAAAACAAGAAGCTGATGTAGCCCGATCGTTCCCAGAAGCTCGAAGAAGCCACACAGGCCTGCAAATAGAGCCATCGTAGCTAGCCTCATTCGAAACAACTTCCATAGAATGACTTTGAAAGGTGAAGATTCCGGGCAGCAATTTGCATAGGCTTGCTGCCAAGTCTCTACCGACGCCTCGTCTCTCAGAGGAAAGAGATCTTCCCTCTTGACGGAGCCGTTTCTTTGGTAGCCGATTGTCACCAAGGGACTGACCCAAGTATAAAGCCACCATCTGGAGAGAGGGGAACATCTATCTGTAGGGTGATATGCACCCTTAACAGCAGTGTTCGAGTTTGGAGAGAGAATAGGAACAAGAACCGAACATGCAGAGCTCGCCACTAGCTGGACTATATCCAACGAGGAGAGTCTGGGTCCTGACGGGACTTGAAGCCATATCATCGGGTATAATTGGCGAGGCACGTCTACTGTGAGATAGATGGATAGACTCAGAAATGTTGCGTTTTTTAGAAGAAGGGATCGACAAGGCGTTGGGGCCAGGTAGAGAGCTCGGAATAGTGATACGATGACCTGAGAAGTTAGCGAAGTCCTTATTCAGTTTTACTCTGGTAGAGTTTACCCAAAGCGAGGCCGTCATAATCCTTAACTTTCTATTGAAGCCCTCAGTGCACAGAGACGCAAAGGAAGAGATAGCACATGTCACGGCACAACCAAACCCTAGTGTTCCCCAGAGTGTCTGTGCTGGACTCAATGCCATTGGACCGGCCAGCGTTCGTCGACGTAAAATGTGTACAATGTTGGCAACGCAAACGAGCGTGCATAGCCCAGCTAGAACTGGCACGCTAGGCTCCACTGAAAAAAAGAGAATTGGCATAACTGTTGGTATAGATATGTTGGGAAGAAATTGTATGAAGAGCAGGATTGATTATGCTTTCACTCTTATAACCAAGGGCGAGACATTGAGAACGGCATGCGACAAAGAAGCGAATTCTTTAAGAAGTACCTATTTCCTCTTGAACTGAAGAGCTTTATAAACCAGGAAGCACCACGATCACTCACCATAATTCCCCTTGATCTTTAGCTTTGGCTCCACACAATGACCAAGAACACAAGCCTTGACCGGCCACATAGCACAGCCAAGACCATGGTGCGCAGATAGGTAGACTCAACCTTGCTATACAAATTTCCCAATCAAGTAAGTTTAGAGTGCCCATGTCTGAGCACTATGTAGACTAGATCCCAACAAGCAGGAGGTGACCCAGGCGGGCAAAAAGACACGGGGGAACATTAAGCTTTTCTGCCATAGGGCTCAATGGATTGCTGCAAAATTTCCAGTCGATTTCCATCGTTCGACAATATCCAGCAACATGTCGATCATCCGCTGAGAGGGCACTAGTCTCGGAGTTGTGGGAGGCGAGAAAAGAGAGCACGTCTCGATTCTCGATGAGCTGGTCGTTCCCAGTTACCCGATTGGGAAAGCACACCGCTAGCGCCAACACTGGCACAAAGACATCCCAGCAAGACACACTCAATGACAAGAAATCTTGACATATAACTTCGAATTTACTAATTCTTCTAATTTGAGCAATATGCCTGTTCTTCGAATGCTTTCGTGGCCGTCCTTCTCTTCGACTTGGCATCCGGAAAAGCCACCATGAGACGCTGGCTCGCAGAGTGGTCACTTGCCGGTTTACTCGCGCTTGCGAAGGCAGCAGTGGTAGAATCAGAGAGTCCTCAAGCTCTAGTATCCTGCAATTATGAAGAGGGGTCGTTCACGACGTTCAGAAACCCTGCATTTCCTTCCCACTCAATCAGGATCAAAGAGCAGAATGACGAAGTCTGCGACGCAGGGTCAAAGCAGTACACTGGATGGCTTGACTTCCACGGAAAACATATATTCTTTTGTCAGTTCTGAGACGAGTAGACACATATTCCTGCTGACCATGTGATGGAAGGGTACTTCGACAGCCTCAATGATCCCCTGACAGATCCGCTCACATTGTGGTTGACGGGAGGACCTGGTGTAAGCAGCTTGGTTGGTGAGGATTCTCCTTTGTAAAGGCAATCGATTCAGTGTGACTAACTGGAGATCAGGTTTAATGCTGGAATTAGGTCCTTGTCGCATCAAGACGGGAGGCGATCATACAGAGAGGAACCCTTATTCTTGGACAAGAAACTCATCGATGATATTTGTCGACCAGCCGGTAGGAACAGGGCTTTCTTATGTGGATTCTCACACGGATATCCCAACAACTTCCGAAATTGCTGCAGAAGACATGTATATCTTTCTTCAGATCTTCATGACGGAAATCTTTCCTGAGCACCGACAAACCTCCTTCCACATAGCAGGAGAGAGTTATGCCGTAAGTTCCTTTTCGAGTGAAATTAGTTGACCGTTTCATTACTAACAGTATATTGAAGGGACATTATATTCCTACCTTGTCACGAGAGATACTTCGGCAAAACCAGGTCCCTGAAGCTCCAGAGATTCCACTTCGATCGATCTTGATCGGGAATGGCTATGTTTCGCCGCTCGACACACTATACGGATATTACGAGACGCTCTGCACGACGAAGCCAGGCGTTGACGAGCCTGTTTTCAACCAGACCCGCTGCCAAATCATTTCTGAGAACCTACCTAGATGTATCAGCATTTATGAGGTCTGCTATCAATATCCAGACGAGGTTCTATGCAAAGCTACGGATGCAGTTTGTGGCGTCATAAAGGAACTGTACCATAACGAGTCATATGCAGGGGGACGTGATCCTTTTGATAGTAAGACTTTGACTTCAATATTCCCAAACATCAATGTGCTAATGCCTGCCAGTCACTCGAACCTGCGAAGTGGACCACCTGTGTTACTCGCAAACTCTCGAAATTCAGAAATACATAAATCAGCCTAGCACCTGGGCTGCTCTTGGTGTTCCGGCCGCTGTCCTGAATTTTTCCATTGAATCCAGGGAAGTCGCTTCCGCATTTGAGGCTACCACTGATCTGTACAGCAATGTCATGAATGATATCAAGTACACATTGGAACATGGAGTGGATGTGTTGATATACAATGGAAACTTGGACCTTGCATGCAACACCGCGGGTAACTTAAGGTGGGCGGATGCCCTACGTTGGAATGGACAGGCACCGTTTACCTCAAAAGATCTGAAACCCTGGTACTCGAACGTAGGTGGTAGCAAAGTCAAGGCTGGGAGTTTCAAGGAAGTCTTCGCCTCAGTCCCCAACGGGGTCTCTGGCAAACAGCGCTTCGCGTTTGTCACGGTAGATAAATCTGGACATATGGTGAGTGCATTTGTGATAGCAGCTGAGTTTCTGGAGGCTAACGCAGCCCAGGTTCCATTAGATCAGCCTGAAGTGGCACTTGATCTTTATCAAAAGTGGTTGTTTCAACAATCTTTCTGATCAGAAGGCTTCAACAGGCTGCCTCGACAATTTCGGTTGACAAGAGAATCTGCATATTGCCAGCATCTTATCCATGATAGTTGGACTCGAGCTCAATTACTAGACCTCACTATTGGCATACTCAACTAGTCAGTCCATTTTCAAAGTCTTCATCAATCTTCACAAGTTTTCGTGGTGCTCATTGACAAAAGGCTCACTGATATAAGGCGATGAATAAGACTGAACTCGGCTCTTAAAGGAGGCCATTCTGTTGAATAATACAATACTGCATCTTCAATGTATGAATACTCAATTAGCGAATCGATAGATCGACAAAGGATGAATCCTTTCAAAAGTGACTGGTCCACTGACCGCGTGAAACTAACCATTGGAATGAGACTAGCAAGCAAGGGCGCACTCTGTAGTCTGATGTGGCTTGCAGATCGCCCAAAAAGAAGAGATGCATGAGGATTATTATGGTATTCATACATGCACGACTCCATAGAATGGGTAAAAAGATTGCCAATAACCAATGAGACCTGGAATTTGACAGAAATCACTGGGCAAAAAATGATCTCTCATCCTCCTGCTCCTACCCGAGCCCATCGGATACAAGCAGAGTTTAAAGGATTTGCAAGGGGTGCTGTCACTCAATGAAGAGGAGCAATCGATAATGCTAATCCAGGCTGTGGCGATTGGCCTCCTACAGGTGATGGCTGGCCGTATTGAATGTGGTTGAACTCATACTCGAGTTCCTTGCTTCGTTGAAACATGATCACACCAGAAGAATGTCACCATGAAACTTAAGCTGAATACTCTCCGCAATTAACTGATGCAAACAAGAAATGTCTTGCTCATTAGGTTTTCCTTGCTTAAACAAAGACTACCAAGTTGACCAACCAGCTCTATTGTAGGGTTACTCAGGCATCGGGCTAAGGCCTGGCCTCCTTTGATCATCGCCTTCGCCGTCAGCTTGGCTGGATATTCACCTCAAATTAGAGATTCTCTTGGTCTTCGACAATTTATCATGTTCTCTCCTAAGCCATCAGACCTACTCAACTTCTCTTGCGATGCTCCCTCCGCTTGAAGGACTGCTTCATCGTCTCGACTGTTCTTGGTTGGAACCGACATTTAGGAACATCGTTAGCCACTGAATATCTTGTCTCAGCTTCAACTATGGAGTCTAAGAAGGAGTCAGTAGATATCAACATCTGTCAGTCATTGAGAGAATCAACAAATGATGAAAGAGCCGAAACACCCAAGCCACAGATCTATACGCAGGAGACACAGCTTGAAACAGGTGATGATACCGATGATGATGTGTACGTCTTGTCTTTCCCTTTATTGAAATATTATCCACCTTTCGAGTCATTTGCAAGCAGTACTGACCCTCGAAGTGTGTCTCCCGAGGTACGAGCGAGTGTTCCTGCAGACGATGAGGACATCCCAGTCAACACCTTCCGCGCCTGGTTCCTGGGGATAGTTGGAACTGTGATCCTTACAGCGTTGAACCAGTTCTTTCAACTCCATTCTCCACCTTGTGAGTGTTCTGGTACAATCTATTAGCGGTAGAAAACTAATTGGATTGTAGTATTCCTTTCCGCATACCTAGCCATCCTAGTGACATTCCCCTGCGGAAGGTTGATGGAAGCTGTTTTGCCAGAAAGGAAATGGAAAATACTGGGTTGGACATTCACACTCAACCCAGGACGCTTCAATCAAAAAGAGCACTGCATCGTGGCCGTAATGGCGTCCTTGGTGACTGCCTTTGACAACGGGTCTCTCGCAACGGATGTCTATGTCGCCTTTGAGAAGTTCCTACACATTCCTATTTCCCTCGGATACAGGTTCCTGTTTCTGATCACGACGCAGGCTTTGAGCTTTGGGATCGCAGGATTGTTTCACAAGTTCCTTGTTGAGCCAGCAGCCTGCGTCTGGCCGGGGGTGCTCCCGACTTGCTCCATGCTATATACTATGCACCAACGGAACAAAGAGAACGAGGAAGCTAATGGATGGAAAATTAGTCGCATGAAGCTCTTTTCTGTGGTTATCCTATGTGGAGCACTATATCAGTTTCTTCCCGGGTTCTTGTTCACAGGCCTCACAACATTTGCTTGGATAACTTGGATTGTCCCCAACAATGTCACTGTCAACCAGGTCTTTGGAGCCATGTCAGGAATGGATCTTCTCCCCATGACCTTGGACTGGAATCAGATTACTGGCTATCTAGGATCGCCTCTCCTCGTGCCTACGTGGGCGTTGACGAACGTGTTCTGTGGAAGTATCTTTTTCCTCTGGATCGTGTCTCCTGCATTACACTGGAGCAATGTTTGGCAGGGAATGTACATGCCGTTTTCTTCGGCGAAGACATTCGATAATACAGGTAGAGTTATTCTTAATTCGTCTCTTAGAAGCTTTCTAACACATTCAAGGCAAGCCATACAACACCAGTCGAGTGATGAACTCAGATTACTCGCTAAACCAAACTGCCTACCATGAATATTCCCCGGTGTTTCTATCAACAACATCTGTTCTTTCATATGGATTGGGATTTGCCGCCGTGGCTTCAATCATAGTCCATACCGCCCTCTACCACCGCCGTGAAATTTGGTCCGGTCTTCTTGCCAGCATTGGAAAGTCGTCTGGTGAAGAGAAACCAGACATTCACGCGCGGGTAAGCACCACTATCCCAATGAGAAGCAGCCACTGACAAAAGCAGTTGATGAAGAAGTACAAGCAAGTCCCGTCGTGGTGGTATGGCTGTACCTTTCTAGCCATATTCAGCATCAGCATCGCTTTTCTCTATGTCTATGATACTGGGCTTCCATGGTATGGTCTGATCCTGGCTATAGCGCTTCACGTAGTACTTTTGTTGCCAACAGGCATCATGATGGCCTACTGCAACATCAAGCTCTCGACCGCTGTGATATCGGCACTCATAGCCGGATACATCTGGCCAGGCAAGATGATGAACAATGTGGTCTTCAAGATCTTTACTTTGGTTTCGTCATATCAAGGGCTCGGGTATATCTCGGCCATGAAGCTTGCCCACTACATGGTGAGCCTTTTCCTTCAAACAGGGAAGAACAAGGTGTCTTCTAACGGATTTAGAAAATCCCCCCTCGCGTCACTTTCGCGGCACAGTGCACCGGCATTATCGTTTCTTGGCTGACCCAGACCGCAGTCAATGTCTGGGCGATGGGCAACGTCGAAGACATCTGCACCCCGGAAGCAAGTAACAACGTAAGTAGAAGAACCCTGAAGTCTGGGACGGTTAACTGAGGGATGACAGTTCCTCTGCCCACTTGCTGCAGGCTACGCCGCAAACGCCACCTTTTGGGGCCTCATCGGCCCAAAAAGACTCTTCTCGGAGGGCTCCATGTACCGATCTATGTTGTGGTTCTTCCTGATCGGTGCCGTATCCCCGATCATACTGTACCTTCTGGACAGACGCTTCCCCAGAGCATCGCTGAGAAAGGTATTTGTATCGTATACATATCATTTGAGACGATCTCTGACCATCAACCTAGATCCACCTACCAGCGATCTTCGCATCCACCGCATCGATACCCCCAGCCACGGCGGCAAACTACATGGCCTGGGGTATCGTGGGGCTCTATTTCAACGGCCATCTCAAGCGCAGGTACCGACGCTGGTGGATGAAGTACAATTACATCCTGTCAGCTGGACTCGATGCGGCTCTGGCGGTCGGCAACTTTCTCATCTTCTTCTGCCTGGCGTACCCCGGTGTTCGGGTAAAGTGGTTTGGGAACGAAATCACCGCGCGAACCGCCGATGGGATGGGCGTGCCGTTGCGGACGGTGGAGCGTGGACAGACGTTTGGACCGCGGACCTGGAATTGAGGCGGGTGAGAGTTGTCAGATAGATTCATGTTGATTGGGGCACTTTGCAGAAATAGTCTCTCTAGTACTAATACCTCTCTAATCCACACGCTAAGTCCTTTTACTCTCCTGTCAAAATAGGGACGAGGTCGGTGCGTGTGGAGGAGGTGAAGAGCGGGAGGCCGAGCATCCCCCACTTCATGAGGAGATTATCATATGCATACTACCACTCTATAGATACTCAAAACTAGATAGGATCATGCGTTGATTTTCTGATCCGCTATCAAGATAGATATAGGACAAAGAAATCAGTCGGTCCACTCTAGAAGAAAAGTATATGACATGGCATGATTCCCTCTAGTTACTCACTCCGTACACTGTGCATACTAAGCTATGCGGGGCTAGACTGGAGGAAGTTGAACCGACTTGAGCAACAACTAGCGCATTTATCAACATAATCTGCCCTCATAGATAGTGGGAATACCAATAGATAATGGTGAATAATAGATAGAGATTATTAGAAAATGGAAAACGGCTCATGTCAATGTTCACAAGACCCAAAACCCAATCCCTTGTCCCCCCGCCAAGGAAGCTAAATCTGAAGCTGAGCTCAAACTAGTCAATGCCAGAGTTTCCAGGATTCGCCAGGGCCCAGTCAGCTCGCTCCTCAGCCCGTGGCAACTGGCATGTCTCGTCGTCGGAGCCGTGGCTGAATGGCTGTGCTCTGGGCCCCTGTTGGAATGTGATGGCCTCGTCCATACTGGATGCTTGGAATTCAGTTCCACAGCATATGGTCGTGGTCGTGGATCACCCCAAGAGGACAGGTGAGTTAGGCTGCCAGCCTGCCAGCAGCAACATACTTTTGTTGTTTCATCCACCTGCGGATTTGCCTTTGCGATCGCTTGTACATCTGCCCTGTCGAGAAAGGATCGATGGCTCGTGTGTGTTGATCATGCAAATCACTGTAAATGGTCTGATTAAGCTGCACGCCAACTTTAAAGGCTGGAGCGAACCCCGCCGTAAGTGACTTGCCGGACGGCGATCAGAAGACAGACTGAGACTCAGACACGATTGTCCAGTGGATGATAAAGATCGCAATTTGCGGCATGATTAAATACCGTCTTTGAGTCTTCTTTTTTGACTCTCTTTCCATTTTTGTTTTCTTTTGTTCGAGCCGATCCGCGGTCGGTCGCATTCCCAATCCATCCATCATCACCACCTTACTGCCTGAGGTGTACTCCATACTCCGTTTCTACGGTACACAAGCGGCCAATCCGTTATTCCCAGCCGAAAGCGCAGACCATCGACGAGTCTGGAAGGGAACATGGGGGCGTCGTCAAGCGACGGAGACATGAGCAGTAAAAGTCATCACATGGTCATCGTGCTTGGTATAGGGTTGGGAATCGTCTCGTTGATCATCATGTGTCTGCTGTGAGTCCTTTCCAGTCGCTTTCTACCAAGCTGGGCTATGCAGTAGGTAGCTACCTAATGGACAGCTATTGAGACGTTGACAGATTGACCATCTTCATCAACCGCCGCGAGCGAACGCCCACCTTCAAGAAAAACAGAAAAGACTCCAGCGATAAGCTGCGCAGATTGGATGCCGTCTCGCCGATACGAACCCTTGAAGAATGGTGGTCCAAATCGAAAGGTCCTCTTTTGCCCTCCGAAGGGGCGGATGGGCAGTTTATCTGGTACGTGCTTTCCCAGCTGGAACCTGATCGCATGCAGCTGAAGCGATCACGGCTAATACTATCTTCATCAGCGTCGTCTGTCTTGAGTCCGTCCTACGCTCCCAGGAAATCCGAGAACTCAAATGCCTGCACGTCTTTCACAAGGAATGTCTGGACAAGTGGTATCTGCAGGACCACTTCAACTGTCCGCTCTGTCATCGCGCATATTATGTTCAGGAGCCGCGGCCCAGTAACGACTTTGTATGGATGGTATGAGGGAGTCGGGTGTTTCACGGTCGGCCATCGTGGATTTCTCCTTTTTATTCCTGCACCGAGCCCGCGCTGGACGCGTAATGCTTACCAAAGACTTACGACTTTGTCTTATGATGTTATGACCAATGCAATACCTCACATGCACTAAAACCGATCAAACGGGAAAGCCATCTCTCGATGGTAGATACTCGAAATTGAAATCCCAGGTGTTAGGGTTATACCAGTCCAAGACATTGTACAGGCCCGAGGTCGCATCGTTGAAGACTTCGGCTTGCACTGGCTGTGGGTCGAGAATCTGATCGAGGATATGGGACAGTTTCTTCTCGACCTCCTTGCATGTCTGGTAATTCCCATGGCCCGGGCGCGCTACCCAGGATAGGCACGAGAGAAAGACGCTCAGGTTTCGGATGAGTTCGGCCCGCGGTAAAACGATGGCATGCGGTCCAACTTCCCGGTTCTGTCGGAGGAGCTCGAGAGTCAAGACGCTGGCGCTGGGGAGACCATAATAGAGAATCTGTACCGAGTCAGTCTTTTGAAGCCACGGACAAACCGCACAGAGTGTCCTACGATCCATGAGTAATGCCGGGTCATGTCCACCTGCGAATCTCTCTCGGCGTTGATCCTGATGATGTTCGACAGTACCTGTCTGGATGTTTCGAAAAGTGCCGCTTGGCCGGTGTTGGTGTGTTTGACAAGCGTCCTCTGAACCAGAAAGACGGTGTACAGATAGTCGAGATAGGTATGAAGTAACGCAAATGACGAACAATAAATATCATTCTCCTCCACGTCCGCACGAATATCGTAGCGCAGATAAGCCGGAGCTGTGTCCCATGTATTCCGCGCTTTCTCAACCAGGCGACTACGGAACGTCTCAGTAGTGGTAGAAAGTGTGGCTTCGGGTGTCTTACTTTGATTTCTGCACCAGATCCTCCTGATCACCAGTGCCGAGAGCTAGTTCAAGCGCCTCTTCTCGGAAGATAGCGAGCAGAAATCGAAGGCGAATTAGTGTAACCGGGTGGGTAGTCCCATAAACATGCCATCCCGCCTTGTCCAGTTCCGATATTGCTTGCGTAAGAGTGCTCCCGCCCGCAAGCAGTATTTCATGGCTGATATCCATGGGAGGAGTCAACGTGCAGTATCGGTAATTGATCAGGGGCGGCCGGCCCACAAATGTAGCAAGCGACTTGTCCGCGTAGAATGCTGAAGCAAAGCACACTCTTCGCCATTGACGCAGAAACCAAGGGCAGTCGTCGGTCTGAGTGCTCTCTTGATGGAGACCGGCAGCGTAGATCGTGGCGGACAAATCACCCAGTCGACGCCAAGCTTGATAACCTAATAACGATGAACAAACTATCAACTGTTCGGTAGTGGGTACTCATACTGGAGTCTCCATATTGCTGTGTCCTTAACATGACATCGTTGTACTGGTAGAACCCCAGGAGTTCATTCACCGACGATGCCTGATCGCAGAAACCGAGGCAGATGCCACTGGCCTCCACGATCTGAGCGCGAAGTCGATCTTTGGCCTCGCTATCAGGCGCTGCTTGCGTGAAATCAGGATCGCTGTCAGGTGTGGACATCAACGCTATTCCGGTAATCGCGAAGATATTCCCCAGGGCTTCCCATCGGGAGTTCCTCCCAGTAAATGAAGATAAGTACTGCTCCACGCTCATCGAACCATGAACGGTCAGCGGGCGAGAAGTATTTTGGAATATCTGGTTGACCAAATCTTGAAACTGAGACTCAAAGTCGTTTGCGTCTAAACTGTCGAATATCCTTCGGATGGACTCAAGGATCGAATAAATGACGATCTTTGGCACGATGGTAATCACCGTCCGAGCATGGTACTTGCGAATCATGACATCGCAGACCGGAAGATCGTAGAGCAATTTGAGCATCTCCGACCCCATTTGCAATCGATCCGAATCAACAGAGCGAGTGGACACTGCAGCTGCCGAACTGTTGTCTACTTCAAAAGGGATGTCACTGCGATGCTCAGCAAGAACAGCTGAATAGCTGGTCGACCCAAGGTATCCAGGAAGGGCCGATGGCGGCTCCAGAGTCGTACGGAATCGACTATGTTCCCGATTTGAGCCAGGACTCGAGGCACTGCGAACAGTCAGTCTCTACCGGACGCATATCATCGCCAGCCGGGATGAGATGGAAGGGCTCTGACTTTGAACTGGGCTGGCTCGTCAATCTCCTCGATGCTTCAATCGGGCTGGCTCGACTGGCGACAGTTCGCTTTGTCATTGGCGCAGGATGATAGAAGCATCGGCTAGTGATGTTCTTCACCGTGCAGCGGCCACACACCGGTCTCCCATGATCACAGCGTAATTTCGCTTTGCGACAGGGTTCGCAGGACTGTAGCGTTCCATTGCGACGGACTGCTGGCGATCGGGTTTGTCCTGTGGTTTCGACCATCCTCGGCAGCTTGGAAGTATTTCCCGTCAAGAAAGCCTGGCCTTCATGAGAACATTTTGAAGTTTATGGTTAAGTTTCGATAGTTGGTTGAAATATGCATCTGAAAGGATTATGGTGAGAGTGAAACATGGTCATGTCGGGAAAGTGGGCCTCGGCCTATCAGCTCAATGCGGTTAGCGTGGTCGAATATGGATATCCATCAACAAGTCCTACTCCGCTCAAGACAAACTTCATCCAACAACAATCACCAGTGAGGACCGGCTATCTTAGCTTGACCAATGAAGAATTTATTACTAGCTCTCTTCTATGTTAACAGCTTGCTTGTTATGCGATACTCATCGAGCAAAACCGAACCTCAAGTTCTTCGCTCCACCTGCAACGCCTGCCCGTAGTGGCTGATATCGTACCCATTTTCTTCCAAATAAGCCTTGAACCGAGCATCTTCGGTCTCTAGCTCACGCGACATGTCCGGGATTAGGAACCAGGAACAAAGACCTCCAACCACAGCAAACCCAGAGCCAATCAAAAACACGGCCTGCTGACCTTTGAAAGTGGTATCGAAAGAGTCCTGAATCGGGATGAATACTTCTGTGCCAATGGCGGCGCCGGCTTTGCCGACAGCTGCTGCCAATCCCAGGAAGTGACCTCGAAGCGGGGTTGGAAAAGATTCTGCGGCGCAGAGGAAGGTCGCTACGCCAGGGCCCATCTCTTGAAGGGCGACAAAGATGCCATACATCACAACGAATAAGGGGAATACAGACTGAATAGGGCGGAGTGCCCCCCCCAAGACGAATCCCAAAATAGCGGTGAGCATAAATCCGAGGGTCATGGTTTGTTTACGTCCGATCCGATCCATCAGGAGCCCACCCACTATGCAGCCTGGGAGGTAAAAGGAATTGACCACGGTCTGCAGCACGGGCATAGAACGTTAATCCAAGTCGTTGTCAAGTGTAGCTTGCAGTGGATGCACTTACCCCGAAACCAATATTCTCAATTGTGGTGTTATCAGGCCCGAGTTGAGAGATGATTGTGGACGAAAAGATGCCAAAAGGGTATGAAATGAAGTCATAACAGAACCATGCAAGAGCTGGAAAGTCAGTCAGGTCGACACGGCTGACTTTGGATGGTATGCTTACAGGTGCCCAGCATGGGTTTCCAGTATCTCTTCAGAACAAGCATATATGGATATTTCGATTTGATGGCATGCTTCCGGTATTGTGTCGAATTGACCATGCGGATTCGAAGCCAGAAAATGATGACCGGAAGCTATTGCTTGTTGTCAGCAGCCAGCCAGCACCAGGACGCCCTTTTTTAGGTTATAAGCTTACCACAACACCGATGATGAAGCACACCCGCCATACGCCGTCTTTGACCTCTTGTTTGAAGCAAGCAATAACAATGAGAGATACAATTCCGGCAGCCACAAAACCCTGAATTCAGTTAGCTCCACGTGAATGGCTCAGCTTAGACTATACAGACCAGGTCAACGGCAAAGTCAGTGGTTATCGCGACCAAAAAGCCCCTCTTTCGCCTCAAATCAGCAGTCTCGTCTGCTGCTTCTGCCGCGCTTGTGCCGCAAACAGGATACTCACCGCCGGCGCCAACACCAGCGATGCCGCGGGCGATAATCATCATCCAAAACATTCTATACTTATGTCAGTCGCGCTTTTGGGCGGTTTCTGGAGTTGCGAAGGCCCCACCCTAGTTCTGATGTCCCGTGAGCAGCTGTAGCCAAGACGATTCCGAGGACCAGAAGTACGGTGGCTGCGACTACACCAGTCGTTCGGCCTACTCGGTCGATGAGGACACCGAAGAAGAGCATCCCAACGATCTCTCCGATCAGATAGGAATTTGAGAGCCGAGTCTTGATTGCGCTGGACATGCCGTCCTTGTATCTGGTTCGGCAGTCAGTAATCCTAGCTCTCGAGAGTTATACGGTCCTGGATGTGCCCACAAAACGGAGAGGAATGGCTCCATGAAGCCAACTATAGAATCAATGATGTCAGCTGCTGTTGAGAAAGCGTCAAAGAATTGATACCGAAGTACATACTAATCTGTGCGTTGTAGCCATCACTGAACAGGGCCAAACCAGACACAACGACGTTCACGACACCTCCCTGCTTGGTTCCTGAAATGACCTCGGAATTATGTTCCTTTGGAGTTTTATCGTTATCTTCAGCTGTCCATTCGGGCTTCGTGCCGATCTGTCCGTCTTCCATTGCGCCGTTAGAACCCATCGCTGCGGGAGCTGATTAGGAGCAGCCCGGATTCGAATCTCACAGAGCACAATGATCGCAATTGAAATGAGAAACGCTGCTTGCGCTTTGTTTTATACATGTCTAGGATATTGACTCTGCATGGGAGCTCCAGTTTGACTTGCCGTACCTGCTCTCACGCTTATCGTCCAATAATGGTCTTCGGAGCTCCCACGCGTGCAGGCTCGTGCAAATCACAGTGTCGAGCTCATACAGCATGCAACATCATAGCTTTATCGGCTTGAACTTTACACTTCGGATATGCGACCGTTTCTAAGTCAAGCAACAGCCAAGTGGACGTGCGCAATGCTTAGCGCCGGCTACCAGACGGTGGGGGCTTCCTTAGACTGCTGTTACCATTCCCACATGGCATCAACACACAATGTCAGTGGCTGGAGATTGGCCTAACGTCGAATCTATCTATATCTGTAAATCCGGCGTGTACTTTCGATGAATTTGCCGAGTTTATGTTACATTCATCAGTCAACCGAGGGGATGTTCCTGGCATGCATCCTGATATTGTGCCACGTGCAACACGTTTCCCACTTTGAAGCCATCGCCTACAGGGCCGGATGAAGTTTACCGATGGGGAGATTTTGACGAGGCACGGATGAGGTATTTATTTTGTTGATGGCTCCCGAGCGGTTGATGAATG
Source organism: Aspergillus hiratsukae (assembly GCA_014281905.1). Taxonomy (NCBI): domain Eukaryota; kingdom Fungi; phylum Ascomycota; class Eurotiomycetes; order Eurotiales; family Aspergillaceae; genus Aspergillus; species Aspergillus hiratsukae. The sequence continues at coordinate 90,963 of JACBAD010002055.1, forward strand.
GGTTGTTCTCAGTTGGAGGCACTGCGGTAAAGAGGTTCGAGATGGACAACTACTACTATCCATTGAAGGAGGAGCAGATTCAGTCCTACAAAGAGAAGGGTTATTTGCTTGTTGAGGGCTTCCTCAACGTGGCTGAGGTCCAGCTTCTCCAGCAATGGTCCCAAGAGGTTTATGGTTTACCTCGCACCCCTGAAGTCCCGTGGATGCCATACGAAGTGAGATAATTCTGGAGTCGACACTCCTCCACTGAAGGAGAGAGCTGAAACTGACATAATGGCAGGAGGTGAATGCGTATGGACAGAGAGTCCTCTGTCGTACGGAAAACTTCGCCAACAGCCATACGGGATTTGGTAGCTTTCTGCGAGGCCAGCGAGTGCTGAGCGTCCTCGAGCAACTGGCCACAGAAGAAATGCTTCTCTTTAAAGAAAAGATTAATTACAAGCTTGCAGGAAGCGGTATGCTCCAACGTTGCACTCCAGATGGACAATCATTTAACTGGGGTCAGGCGGTTTTGACCCTCACATCGATGCCAACGCTTACACCCACGTCAAGGACATCAAGCACCTGACCGTTCTTGCGGCTGTTGACGACATGAATGCCGAAAATGGCGGCCTGGAAGTAGTCAACGGCAGTCACCTCATGGACATCCCGCTAGGCCGTGATCGCTGCATCGAGGAATCCTGGGTTGAGAGCCACGAGTGGACACCGTGCAATCTCAAGCCTGGTGAGGGGAACTCCACAGATTCGATATCAACTGCTTACCAGAGCACAATAGGCGACATCCTCATCTTCGGGTCGTATCTCGCCCACCGAAGCGGCGCGAATAGAAGCACGAAAGACCGAAGAGCGATTTATGCTACTTTCAACCGTAAAGCTGAAGGTGATCTTCATGACCAGTACTACGAAGATCGCAGGAAGCTATGGCCCGCTACGCACATGCGGAAAGAAGGCGAGTCTTATGAGGAGGGCAGGGCGCGGTATGCATTTGGTTCGCCGATGCTGACCGTCGACGGTCGTGGAGGGGTTGTTGTATAGTCATTATGTTAATGGGACAAAGGCCGTCGTAGATGATAGCTACATGCATAGCCTACTGGCCAGGTCAAGCACAAGTAGAGGATAGCCTGTAAGCAAGCACGATTAGAGATAGTCTGTAATAGGAGCCAAAGGCACAGATACTGTCCGGGAGCTAATGACACGCTGAAGTAGCATTCGATGAACGTACGCAGTCTAAACAGACTGGCCAGAAATAATAGCTCAGACAGAACAAATCACTCGTGCCGGCGTGCAGTTCAGCATATAAGTAGCTACACCCCCAGCTCCTGGCAGGTCAACCTTTCCACCCTCTACCCGCAGGAGCACACCCTACTCCTCCACCTCCAAACCACAATGACCCAACCAACGCCCCTCCAAAAAGCGCAACACCTCATCGACTGCCTCGAAAAGCACGGCCAAGGCGATTACATCGGCGAATCCATCAGCCAGCTCGAACACTCTCTCCAAGCCGCGCATCAAGCAAAGCAGGAAGGTCAGCATTCATCCCCCACCCATCGCTACCTTAATCCCCAGACCATTACCAACCTGACAACCCCAAACAGGAGCAACCAACGAACTCATCCTCGCCGCCCTCCTCCACGACATCGGCCAAATCATCCCCCTCGACTCAACACGCGAGATCAAACTCCGCATGCAGACGGACAACAACACCCAGTCCGTCGGCCGCATCGGCCACGAGACGCTTGGCGCGGAGTACCTCCGCGCCCTGGGCTTCAGCGAGACTGTCTGCAGATTAGTCGCTAGCCATGTCCCCGCGAAGCGGTATAGCAGTCCACTCCCCATCCCATACCAATCTACTAGCCAATTGTAGAAACTAACTAACAAGTCGGGTTGTAGATATCTCACAGCCGTGGATAGCGCGTACTACGATTCACTGTCTGCTGCGTCGAAGAAGTCGCTTGAGTTCCAGGGGGGTCCATTTACAGGAATGGAGCTGGCGGCGTTTGAGGCGGATCCGCTGCGCGAGGAGATGGTTATGTTGAGGCTTTGGGATGATAGGGCTAAGGTTCAGGGGGTTGAGGAGGTGACGCCGCGCGCGGGGGAGTATCTGGGGCTGATTGTGGGGCATTTGGAGGGAACACTCTAGCGTAACTGTGCATGTACATGTAGCTGGGTGATTTGTCTGTCATCGCTAACTGGTGGAGATGCTGTGAGCAGGGTTATTGATGAGGGACGTCTTGGTCATTGGGGCTATTCTTGTAGGCTAGATCTTCCATCCGTCACATGTTCCGTTGGAGTATAGGTATGATTATGGAGGAAGACAGATAATTCTCAAGATTATGTATGTCGTTGCTCAAGTAAGTATATAAATTGATTCGTTCATAGAGGTATAGGTATAGACGGCAACACGTTCATCTAATACTTCCAACATCAAACACGATGCTCCACGTTCGTCACAGAGACACCCGTTTCCTCGGCCTTCTCGGTCACATTCTCAGGCAGAGTGCCCAGGGCGCGGCCGCCGAAGAGCAAATCAATCTCTTCCAGGGACTTCTGCTTGGTTTCCTTGAAGAAGAAGTAGATGACCGGCAGGGTAATACAGATGTCTAGAAAATACAGTTAGTCGATGACACCTTTATGCGGATGGATAGAGACTGATGGATAGAGACTTACTCCATGCTACAAAGACAAAGTAGAACTTCCATCCAAGCTTGCCCAGAGCAATAGGAGAGACTTGGGCCCAGAGAGTAGCCACAGCCCAGTTACCGATACCTGTCGCAAAGGCGTTTCCTTTACCACGAATCTGCATGGGCATGACCTCGGACATGTAGACCCTGGATGCAAATCAGCCGGGGTCGTCGAGAGAAAAGTGACGAGAACTTACCAACTGCAAGGGCCAAAGGACATAGAAAAGATGATGGTCACGCAGAAGAGGAATGCTACACCACCGATACTATGGCCACGGCGGGTACCGTCCAAATTCTGCGAGTTGATTGCTGCTTCACAGATCAAGGCAATGGAAATTCCGACTGCACCAAACATCATGGGTCTGCGTCGTCCGACTCTGTCAAGAACGAAGATGATGAAGAACAAGTTCGCGAGTGGACCAATGCAGTTGTAAATACCGGCAACTAGCGTGGCTTTGTTCCCTTTGATACCAAGCGCCTCATACATGATTGTTTGATAGTAGCCGATCACGTTGATACCGGTGAATTGAGTAAAGACCTGCACGAGGACACCATGACTATGATATGATTAGCTCGATATATCAGGAGGGTTGCCGGCCGACTGGCCGTGGAGGCGTACAGTAATCTGGTCCGCCATTGAGGAACTTGAAACATGATGAGCCAGCCCTGCACAGTGACAGCCTTCTCCGCATCAATAGTGGCCCTGATCTCGTTGTATTCGGTCTGAATCCAGTCGTCATTGGTGCCGTCGTAGTGCAATTTCTTCAAAATCTTCATCGCCTCGTCGTACCTCTCGGTCTCGACCAAGTATCGAGGGGACTCTGGCATGAAAACCATACCGGCAACGAGAAGCAGAGCAGGGACGGCCTGAAATGCCAAGGGGAATCGCCATTGGAACGTGGTCGTGTCTGGCGCGTGGAGTGATCCGTAACCGACCCATCTACCGGGTGTCAGCTCGAGACCCTAACTGCAAAGACCGTTACGTACGTGCTGACGATGAAACCAACACCAATCATCTGTTGTGCCAAACCAACAATCAAACCGCGAGAGCGAGGATGGGCACACTCGGCCTGGTAGACGGGCACGGACATGGACATGAGACCGACGGCCCATCCTGCCAGGATACGGCCGATCAGAATCATGGCCAGGTTCATTGCCGCAGCCTGAAGAATAGCGCCGACGAGACAGATAACAGCACCCATCTGGATGGTGAATTTACGTCCGAACCGATCCATCGTCAGACCTCCCTGAAGAGCCCCAATGGCGGCTATCGCAGTCTCCGTCAGTGAATGAGCAGAGCTGCAGCAGGAAAGAGAAGACGTACCGCCTCCATTGAATGTACTGTTAATGCCACCGATAATGGCGGACGTCTTGGTGGTGTTGAAGAAGCGAAGGAAATTAGGACTCGCGATAACATCAGTCATCACACCGGCATCGTATCCTTTTAATAAGTGACTTAGCCAGAACTCGACAGAGTGAATGTGAAAATGTATGTTTTGCAACTGAGAAGAGACAAAGGCGTCTCAATCTCGGAATTCAAGAAGAATGAAAATATCATTGCTGAACGTACCAAAGAGAAACGACCCAGTAGCTGCAAAAGCAGCCAGACTGAGGGTGAAAAGTCTGCCCATTTTGCTACACTAAAGACCAGCAAGAAGCGGAGTGCACCTGGGAAGCAAAACCGGCCGGCCGACGGGGGAGCAAGCCATCTCTATATAAATCTAGATTCAGCCATTCGCAACGGGTCATCAAATAGCGAAAAGGCTTGTGTCGCTGGTACCAAGAAAGGAGCCATGCCAACTTGAGAGCATGGCGGAGGGTAAGCGGGGAGAGCACCCCCAGATCCGGGGATAGCGGGTTAAGGATCCAAGCTAAGACCCTCAGCAACCGACAATTCACCCGGACAGTCCACTCGAGCCATTCGCTTGCTGAGATGAGTTTCCTGCAGCAGGGATAAAAGAGGTTGCGTGATTGGTGCAATAAATAAAAGTAAGACTCACATCTCGCATTTATCCTCTCGTCTTCCTATTGACCGGACAAGTATACCAAGCCAGGTATGTCAAGGAGATTTCTCCGTCCAGACTATCCTCGACCAAGCCAAGCAACCACATGTTTTCAAAGCTGACGGGCGCATTGTCACTTTTGGAAGCTCTGACACTTGACTCCGGTGGCATGGCCTAGTTTTGAGCTAGGTTCTACTTGGATAATGGCGGATCCAGGTGATTGAATTCCGTACTGCCTACGGAGAAAGCCGAGAGATTCGCTCAGCGGCTACTCAAGCCGAAATTCTAGTTGAGAAAGAGCACGGAGCTGCAATGGTTACCATAATATGTTGATTGAAAGGATTCGACTGGTACCATCGACATGGATGTTGTACAGGTCCCCAGTCCCTGAATTGAAATTGCCATTAGACTAGAAGCTAAGAAGGCCGAGTCATGTGGTGCAGGCCTCTGTCCCCGTGAGGCACAGGGCCACAATCACGTGACTAGTGTTACCAAAGTATGCACGTGACAGCGCGTCGAGCGCGTTGGCTGCCTTCCGCGCTAAACACGCTCGACTTCCGCTTGGCGTACGAGAGGTAAATTGTGACGAAAAGCTTTGGCGGAAATGCCACAGCTGTAAGAAAAATGAGCACGAGATCAGCTGGTCATCATTTGAATGCGCTTCAAGGCAATGCGCATTCATAAAAGCTGAAGCCCATCGCTTTCAATTGGGAGCACATGACTCTTTACTTTTGCGTCCTTTGGTCGGCCTTCACGCAGTGGAATAGGATCCGAATACATTGTCTTATGCACCCGAGACTGATACCGAGAATCCCGGAAGCCGGTGTAATGTATAAGGAAGAGTCGTAAGCAATACGCAGGTTATCAAAGTACTGAACGGGTGGGAGTCACACACGTAACAATCTGTCAATGTGAGGCAGCGATGGACAACCCCTCACTGATGCAGTAGGCTTGGATAGAACTAGAGCTCATGATGTATCAACAACCAGCTACGCATTCTTCATGTTCGCAACCAAGGATCAATTGGACCCAAGCAGGACCTGTGGAATCTGTCGACGCCAAAGACACCTCGTGCGGGCGGATCCGCCGAAGTACCGAGTGGGCATAGACCTTGGAACTAGTTACGCCGTACTACAACGCCTCCACGCTGTGCAGTCCGCGTCCACATCGCGACGCGATTAGATGAAGCGCTTTTTTCCCACCGCACCACTCAGAGATCTAGTCCACTCCAGATCTCTCATACAATTCCCCATTCTCCTCCATATCAATGTTCTGATCCTCTAAATTCTACGGCTCCCTTTTCCGTTACTGCTCTTATAATAGCTTCCAATTCCCCATGCTCCTCCGATCTTGAATCCTGACGACCGCTTGCAGAGTTGAGAACATGTCGGATCCAGAGCGTTCTGCTGTGGCATGTTCCTCCTCGCCGCCGACGGTACAGACTTCTGAATCTGCTACTTTGAACTATGCCTTCCTCGTGCACTCCCAGAAGACCCTCACTCAGAACCTTCCCCCGCGAGTCGACAACAAGCTGCTTGCTCGTCAGAAACGCCGTCGGACAAGGTATATATCAATCCGAACCGGAAGTCGTCAATTGCGATTGACTGGCTCTGCTTGAACCATCTCCGCTAATTGCTGTCAATTGCTGCCGTCTAGTCCCGAGGACCACGCGATTCTCGAAGCTGAATATCAACGCAATCCCAAACCGGATAAGACAGCACGCGCGAACATTGTGAGTCGCGTCTCGTTGGGGGAGAAGGAAGTGCAGGTATGATCTCGAAAACAAGCACGACGCGTCGTCAGATTTTAGTTCTGATCGTGCAACGTCCAGATCTGGTTCCAAAATCGTCGCCAGAATGACCGTCGAAAGTCTAAACCCCTCCAGCCACACGAACTTCTCGCCCCTCGATCGGACGTGTCCAGCCCTCTAAGACAAACTACAAGCGATGACAGCCCCTCTGGGGAGCCAGGATCATCGAGTGGGGGAGAGCAGTACGACGGACAGGAACAAGGCGGGGACTTTGCGGAACTGCCTTTGGAAGACAGCGTGCCCCAGTCTCAGTCTTCCTATGAGTCGGTAGAAAATGGAGGCAAGGACGATACGGCACAGCTCAGTCTGAGCTCTCAGACAAGCCTGTCGTCGCAGTCAAGCGAAAACAGTCAGGAGCTCAATGAGGCCATTTCGGACCGAACGTCGACTCAGCAAGATAACGACACACCCCTTGATGATACACAGCTCTCTGCCAAAAGAAAGCGTTCCATTTCAGACCTGCGCGGAGATGTCTCAAACACATTTCAGCAACCGGAGCCGCAGCCGCAGCAGCAAACTCCTAGCGGCCTACAGGTTGTGAAGTCGCCACCATCCCTACGTTTGTCACTGTCCTTTGACGGAGAGGCAATGGTACGAAGACAAGGCGAGTTGACGCCGTCTCCGCCGAAAGGACGCAACTCTCTGCGGATCGCCATGTCCTCGGATGGAAAAGCTGTCATCCGTACAGAAGATGAGCCGTCCCCGTCCAAAGGCCGCATTTCCATGTTTTCCACAAGAAGCTCCCGATTCGCAGGGTTGCGTAGAAGCAGCAGTGCGGTGGTCCTTGGGACACCCCGGGCTGGCGCCATGGAGAAGGAGAAAGCCTTCGGGAGATCTCGAGACCCTCGGAACTGGGAATCATTCTTCGACACCGACGCAAGAAGCGCTTTGTCAACTCCGTCAAGCTCTCAGAGTGCTCCTAACGCTGCCACCCCTAACCTCATGCGTGCCCCTGCTCAGCGTTCATTGACCCGAAGCTTATCAGCAAGACACACTAATCTGTCAACTTCGACCGCCAACGATTACCTCAACACTCCGATTCCACAGCATGCTGGTGAAAAGCGGCGGAAACTTTCGCGTACAGTCTCCTCCCTAGGCCGACTTGAGTCTGGCCTTGGCAATCTCAACAGAACGCCATCGGGCACCTATAAGACCTCCAAACTCCGTGATACCATGAAAGACAAGGACGATTTGGATGTCGAATGCGGCGACTCGGACAAAGAGAACTGGATTCCTGGGACCCGAGTCTCACATGTTCGGCGGCGAGCCGCCTCCCATCATCAGTCTCAGCGCCCGGTTCTCAAAGAATCCAATGGACGAGATGGCAGGATAAACAGGAACCTAGTCGCAACAGGCAGACGTTCCCGAATTCCTCAACCATCCCACCGCAAAAGCATCAAGTCCATGCCAGAGCTTGCTGCGGACGTTTCAGCTTTCATGGCTGGCGGAGGCGTTGCAAGCCAAGAAGAAGACCTGGACTGTGTTCAAGGTCTATTATCCTTGAGTCAAGGCGCATGGAGGTAGACTTCATATTCCTCCTTGACTTTGTCTCTATGATACCATTAATTTCCTTTGTTCCGTTTCCTTTGTCCTATACTTCTTGACGTTCCTTGCTGCTCATGTTAAATGTCGCAAGCAAGCTAGGTGTTGTTCCATGTATGATGTGGGAGCGAAGCTCGTCTTGTAATGATTGAACTTTCTTTGCCTTGTGGACATAAGCCTCGGTTGTACGGAACATATAGCTTGCCCTTTGGAGGCTGTGGCCACTTGTTTGTGTTGATCACGATGATGATGAAACCCTTGTCTTGAGATAGCCATGCGATATTGATATCAGGCAAGTTGTCTCGCTAATGGGACGAATATAAATACTTCAATGGAATATCAATCCGTAGAATAGTGTATTATTCCGATCTTGATGAAATGCTGAACGGTGGATGAAGTTGGGACCTCCTGGCGGCAAGAAGAATGCAGGATGGACGCACGTGGTCCGCCCGCTGACTGATAAGTTTGTCCGAGTCGCACTTCTGATATATAAGCAACTTGTCTTCGTTCCTGAGCTTCTAAGACAAAAGGCTCGAGGACCTGGACAAGTAGGTGTTATATAGTGCAGAGGTAAGTTTGTACGAGTCGTGCTCTGTTTTATGCTCCTCTTCTCCAGGACATGGTGTCCCGACTTTGAGTGAGCTTGTCAACTGTCGCAGCCCATACAACAGCGTTCATGGCACCGAATACTGATCTATTTGATTTCATTTTGATGATTGAGGGTGTCATTTGCTCCTTTTCGTGTTTCAACTGCTTACGTTGTGTTCTTTGATGTCTATCTGAGCGCGTGCAGGCCTTCATCTTGTGTACCCTTGTTTATGCAAGAAGAGCATCAGCATCCTTCCCCCGCTTATTGTTTGCCACAGGACTGTGCTGACCGCGAACTGACAGAGCCCCTATTCCGCCTGCTCCTAGCAATAACATTGCAATATTTGGACGTCAGAGCAGTTTGTTGCCGCATCGTGTTGCCACAATGGGCGGAGGCCTCAAAGTGGCTATTGTCGGAGCTGGCTTTGCTGGCTTACGGTGCGCAGATATACTAGTCCAGAATGGTGTTCAAGTTACCATCTTCGAGGCAAGAGACCGACTCGGAGGGCGGGTGCGTTCACAAGCAGATTGATCATGACAAATGACTTACTGAATTCAAACAGGTCCATCAAACAAAGATCGGAGATCATCTTATAGACTTGTGAGATGTCCGAACTCGCCTGCCCCGAAGAGTCTATGTTAATTTGTCGAAAGGGGCCCTAACTGGATTCATGGTACGGAGAATAATCCCATCGCTGGCGTGGCAGAGGTGACCGGAACGACTATCGGGGATTTTGAAGGCGAGCAGATCATTTTCTCCAGGGACGGAGAGCTCGTCGATGAGGCCACCTCAGCCAAGGTGTCTGAGTTCTTATGGAGCACGATAGACGAAGCCTTTGAATATAGCAATGCGCACAAGGACTCCATTCCGCCTGATCGAAGTCTACTTGACTTCTTTAAGGAGAGAGTCAGCAAAACGGACTTGAGCCCGGAGGAAAAGCAACTCTGTATAGACACATGCAGGATGTGGGGAGCGTACGTTGGTGACTCTATTGAGAGACAGAGTCTCAAGTTCTTCTGTCTCGAAGAATGCATAGACGGGAGTACGCGCCACATCTTCTCTACGACTACTCTCTGCTGACAGTGCATCCTAGACAACTTCTTCATCGCGTCTACATACAAGAAGATTTTGGACTACGTTTCCAAAGCAGCCACCCAACATGCCGACATCCGCTTCAACCAGCCCATAATCAAGGTCGAAACGGACTTTCGCGAAAACTCGAGCGCCCCTCGCAGGGTGATATTGACAACCGCAGCGGGCGAAACCCACCAGTTCGACGAAGTAGTAGTGACCTGCCCGCTCGGCTGGCTCAAGCGCAACAAGTCCGCCTTCCACCCGGCCCTACCCCCTCGACACCTGCAGGCCATCGACAGCATCTCCTACGGCCGACTTGAGAAGGTATACGTGACATTCCCACGAGCCTTCTGGCACGCAGACGCAGCAGCCGGGCTGAATGGCCCAGGCCCAGCCCCAGCCCCAGGCCCCAAAGGCACCGGCCACCACAACCCCAACTTCGCGCTGTTCCTCGACCCAACCTACGCCGAGCACCCCGACGGCATCATCTGGAACCAAGAGTGCATATCCTTCGCCGGCCTCCCCGGCGACTGCGCCCACCCCACCCTCCTCTTCTACACCTACGGCCCCTGCGCAACCTACATCGTCTCCAAGATCGCGCATCTCGACCCCGCCTCGGCCGAATACTACACCTTCCTCGAGGGGTTCCTGCACCCGTTCTACTCCCGCCTGCACGGGTACTCGGCCTCCTCGCCCGACTGCAAACCCCTCGCCTTCGTAGCCACCCAGTGGCAGAACGACCCCTACGCGGGGAACGGCTCCTACTGCAACTTCCAGGTTGGTCTCGAGCAGGGCGACAGGGACATCGAGGCGCTGCGCGGTGATATCGGGCCCGAGCGCGGGGTCTGGTTTGCGGGTGAGCACACCGCGCCCTTTGTGGCGCTGGGGACCAGTACGGGGGCGTACTGGAGTGGGGAGCGGGCGGCTGGGCAGATATGTCAATTTCATGGGCTGGGGAGATTGGGGATTGGTGCTGGGAGGGACGATTCGCTGCCGTCGGCTGTGTCGAGGAAGGTTGCTTCGTCTGCTTGAGCTGCTGACAGTTGGATATTGTGTTTTGGGACAATGTCAGGGATATGTGCTGGGTGACATCTAAGTATATAGTATATACTAGATAGTGGCGCTGCATTCCGTTCATACTTATCTTTCTCTTTCTTGAGATGCACATAATAACGATCAATATTTGGATTCGAGCAAGTATTTACAGAGACACTTATGATGACCAGCATCCAAAACACAAAGCCACCCCATACCTGAAACCCAGCAAGAGAAAGATGCATTGCGAATAGGGGAATCAAATGGACGGTCTTAGCCACAGTAACAAGGAAGCCAGAAACGAGAAAAAGACGTTCAAAAAGCCAGCTGAACACCTCGCATAATCAGAATTGCCTGCGCCGCAATATGAACGACTGAGAGCATCGCCGGACCAGCGTGATACCCGAAGCCCACCTTCCCAAACACACAGACAAGCGAACAACCAAGGTACGATACAGTAAACAGAATAAAGGACAATCTGGGTATTCACAAACTCCTCCTATGAGCGTCGAAGAAAAAGCAATACTCGGGATTTGGTGTAAAGTCCCGAACCAAGCAATAGTATGATACAGTGCGTAGAATGGTTATGTGAGGATTTAGCCAAGTTGCAAGAGCAAAGTAATAGAGGAATGAAGTAGGACAGAGCTGGCAATCAAAGTAGGCTTCCGACACCGGCTTTTTCCAGCTGTTCGAAGCTTCCTTCAATCGCGACACAAGATCCGAGTCTGCGTAGCACACAGCTTATGAGTCGAGACAGCAGGTCGTAGCGGTTGAAGGATATCGACAGAGCGACTATCTCGAATCAATCTTCCCATATCGTTTCGAGGTCAAGATCTTGCCGACGTTCTGCTCCGCAGACACTCCAGCGCTTCCTCTTGTCGATCCTCGCCCCGTAGACTCCTGAGCCGCCTCGCAAAGGGCCAGAAGAGCTCCCTGGACCAGAAGCATCGGATATGCCGCGGCGCCTGTTCCCGTCGGCTGCCGCTTCCGCTTCGTCCGCTCTATCCGCGGCAGCCTTGAGCGCCGCGATTCGGTCGGCTTCGATGGCCGCAGCCTCGGCATCAGGAATATCTGGAATGGTCTCCAGAGAGGATATGCTCGGACTGCGCGATCGGAGGCTTGTAGGAGTCGATGGTACTGACGACGTAGAGGAAGAGTATCCCGGGAAGGCTTCGTTGAATTTTGAGCCAAGGACCACCGGTGACGAATGGATTGAAGAGGGACTGCTGGCAGGCTGACTGATCGAAGTCGCACTGGGGAAGTGAAGGGGCGATGATGGTCGTCGGCGCCCGACACGGGGCAGTGTGTGCGATGAAACGGGAGATGTGGTGGATAATTCCCCATGCGGTGATGATTTCATGGTTATGTCAAGCTCAGCGTGCTCTGAGATGGTTTCTGAAATGTTCAGAGGCACCATCCTGGCTTCGAGGGAGTCCCCCGAAGGTATCTGTAGAGGTAAATACCGTCTTGGAACGTTATCATTGAGATTCGAAGGCGCTTCTCGACCATTGACGAAAATATATCGTCCTCTGGAGTCCAGCCCCGGGGACGAGTGAGCGCGCGTCATTGGAGGGACACCCGAGACCTCCGCCAGCGACCGCGAGCGATAATGGGAGCGGGGGAAAGGCAAACGAGTCGGCGGAGCGACCGGAGGATCGGGGGTAAGAGACAAGGTTATCATGACGTTGTCGGGGCGCTCTGACTTTCCAGTAGCCGCCGTTATCGCATTCGCGGAGCTTGCCAAGTTGACTGGTTCGACTTCAACCGTTCTTGCAGCGCGGGGCGGAAGAATGCGCCCCTCTGGGGAAGGACGGGACGCTTCCATGTCTGTCTGAAAACAGAAATGCAACGGTAAAAATTTGTCGTTAACTAGATCGGCCTCATGCTCGGATGTGTACGGGAAACATGAGGGTGAATCGATCAAGTATGGTCCAGACTCTCCAGACCAAAAAAAGAAGGAGACGGAATCTTGAGGGAGTCGATTATGCCCCTGGAGATATTATCCTTCAACAAACCCGTCCAACAGTTGATTGTATGGACGACCAGGAGAGAAGAGAACCTCGTACTCGAGGGAGAAAGGGGGGTTGATGGAAGAAGGAGAGTTGAGTAGTGGTGAGAGGAAGACAGGAAGAAACCGAAGGAAGCAGCTGAAGAAGAAGAGCAGCCAAACCACGGGCGTGATCAATCGGTCGGAGAAGAGCGGACAGAAAGGGGAGGAAAGAGAGGGAAACCACCCACGGATGACTCCAGCAGTGATTACTTGCGAATTAAGAAGAAGAACAGGGCTTCTCCTTTTAGATGAGAATAAATTTCTTCTCTCTTCTCTCTCCTTGCGAAATTCATGCCCAAAACTTCCCTCGTTTGTTCTGGTCGAATCTATGGCCAATCCGCGATCTGTGCTTTTCAGAGCCAGGAAGTCGCTTGTTCAGAGATAAGCGACTGTAAATCCCTCCCTAAGTAGTGATTCAACCAGCCTGATAGGCCATATATTATCTATTGCCTAGGATTGCATGTAATAATGAGCAGGATTCAATAGAAAGTCTACATTCAAGCTGCGACCAGTAGAGTCAAAGAGTCTAGCCACGTCCAGGCGTCTCCAGATTGAAGCTAAGCGATTTCCTAACGCTTACCACATGGTTTACTCACGGATACTTTGTCACACTTCTCAGCAAGAACAAATGACGTGGAGACGATTGCAACTTATTTTGTCTCAAGTGTTGCATATTCCAACCAAGCTGTCTTTGGATCCCTTACTCTGGACTTAGGACGGGAAGTCGCAAGGAGCTACTCCGTACTGATGATCATACTAACTCTGTTACGAGCACTCGACGCATACACAGCACCAGACGTGAAGGAGTCATTATCAACAAGTTAGTGAGTATTAATAAACTATGACATTAACCAACATCCTCAATATCAGTGATCATTCCAGCTAGACATGTGTCACCAACGGTAATGTAGGCACTATATGACCTCTAGGTAGACTCTACCTTGAATCTTTGTCAGGCATGTGCCTCTTTGCACATCTTCGACACACTCTTGCGGACGTACACTTCTCGTACAGGATCCCCTTCGTGGTCTTTAACTACCCATTCCCCAATGCCATATTCCTCTGGAGCACGTCGGACACCGCGTCCGCCTCCGCCAACGATTAGGTTGCCCGGTCTGTACTCGGGATTCGCCTTCATGCGGCGGAGGGCAGAGACATGGATTTGAGCATCGTTGGGAATGTCTCGCGTCTCTCCACAGGGAAGAGGCCACCGGATCGGCTTCCAAGAGCCATCCTTCTGCAGATCCATGCGACGGAATGGAAGATACTCCATGATCCGCCACGACAAAACAGACATGAACGGCAGACCATTGCCATAAGCCAAGCAATCATGAAGGAGTCCTTTCGTGCTGGACTCGTGCAGCGCTTCCAAAAATCTGCGCTTAGATTTAGACATGTTCTGTTCATCATCCTTGCGGATGTATCTCAGGCGCTCATCATTATCTTGTCCATGGCTGGGATCGCGGCACATGTCCATATTCTGCCTCCAATGGGCGTGCTCATGCAGAGGCGAAACGTCGCCATCATACTCCTCGGTGCATTCGAATTGTTTGAGCTTGCGCGGGTCAAACTGAAGGCCAGCCCGCCGTGCCTCCTGTACCATCCAGACCAGGGGTGCATGACTTAGAGGCCATTCTTCGCCTTCGCCAAGTTTCCAACCTCCGCCGATGTCCGCGTGTCCGCCAGGGAACCAGACTTCTTGAATGTCCTGGAGACTTTCATCTTCGTCATCTTCACCGTACTCGCTAGGACACCGGCTGGTTGGTTCCGGTACCTGAAGCGAAAGCACCGAGTTACCACTCTTGACCGATGCTAAGTCTTCCGTAGATCCATTAACCATAGGTACAGCCAAACCGGGATTCCTGCTCTTCATCGGTGACGGTGAACGATAACGATGTCCACTGCGAATACTTCCAGCACGCGATCCATCTGCACTGCGGTAGACGGATTCAGTTTCCTCCTGGTCCTTTCGGGCTGGGGCCGCGTCTTGCGGCCCCGGCTCCACATTGCCGTCGTCGTTCACGACGATGGCTGGTAACCCATTTGGTTTCTCCGAGTCAGGATCCTCATCATGGTGGAACGGATGAAGATGTCGTTGCCAGTGATGACGACCTCGTCCCTTCATGGACCACGGTTTGACCCCGGAGATGAGATCCTGCCGGAATTTGGCACGTCGTTCGTCAACGCCTACAGCATGTCGGATAACCCTGGCAGAGCTGCGAGCAGTGTACGGGAACTTGCTTCTCTGCATCCAGGCAGACTCAAATCTCGGCACGCTGTTGACCGTGTCGAAGAGGCCCATGAATTTGATGCGACTGATAGGTCTGCTAAAAGTTTCGCGGAAAGCCTTCATGAATCGAAACAGCTTTTTCTTCTCCTCTTTTTCCTCTTCACTATCGCCGCGTCGACGCTGCTGCCATTTGGCGAAGGTCTTCCATGCGAACCTGGTCAGCTCCTCATTTCCCGCTTCGAGCAAGCCAATATAGTCAAGCATCTCCGCCAGGAAGCGTGCAATATAAGCACCGCGACTGAAACCAATAAAGTAAATCTCGTCGCCGGGGGCATAGTATCTCATGAGAAATTTATAACCACCCATGACATGTTGGTCGAAGGAGGAACCGACAGCGGAGTCCTTGGCTTTCATGTAGGCCGACTTGATCCGGTGGATTCGCCCCGTACTGGAGAAGGAGTTCGATGTCACGTAGGTGCCAATACCTGGTTGGTAATAATGGAACTGGTGACTTTTACTGCGATCTAGCATCTTCAAACGGGAACCCTTTTGTAAGCACACACATTGACAAGCTACATACGGCCTGGGGTACGACTCACTCGGAAGATCTTGAGCACGTTGCTGTCGGATTCATCACCACAGAACTTATTACCAGTACCATCAAAACAGAGGACAAATTGCTTTGGGATGGGGGCCGGCCCCAGCGGTACTGCGTCCATGTTTTCGCGCAGGAGGTGTTAGCGATGAATAACGGAACTCGATGCTCCCTGTGCGATCACTTGGCTGACTGCGAAAGCGAAAGCCAAGAATCGCAAGCGGGTGTTCTCCGTATATACACGCTGTTAGTCCCAAAGACACGCACATGCAACTGCAGGTAAGAGTTGCTTGGCTCTCAATTTATAGTGTGACACCAGTAGGAACCGGGATTGAGCTTTGACACCTTGACCAACCTCCAGAAGAACGAATGGTTACAAATCTATGGTAACACAGTCCTCGACATCCCAGGTAAGACAAGAGTCAAGACGTATGTATCCCTGCAGGCTATGACATCTAGTCTTCGCCTGGAGCTAAGCAATAAGGGAAGCTCATTCCTCCCACGCGGATCAACATGGACTTCATGGAGGGGTAAAAGCGAGTGGTCCACTCGACACATTCTTTCTTTGTGAACCAAACCGGTTCAGCCCGCTGAGCAGAGAGGCATGAGAGCGAATAGGAGTCTTGTTGGTCAAAGTAGCAGTGGTTGGTGGGGCATTTCTTCAATGTCACAAGTTCAACTCACTCTCCAAGTATTCTACGCGGCAGGTGGCTTGAAGACCGGCGGGCACACAAAACACAATTCCGTGTCGTGTTAGAGCCTATCATGCAGTCCAGAATGTGACTCTGCGTGCATCCACCTGTCAGCTTCGTCAAAGATAGCATGAACAGAAAGTATAATCAAGTTCTTCATCCGAGGCTCCACACGAGGCCGTATCTCGCCCCTCTGTGACCCAGTGTGATTTTGATCGCCTGGGAAGATGGTGTGTGGTGTTGACGATCGTGGTGGCAGGTAATCGTGAACGGGATTTGGCCATTGGAACGAGCATGTCAGTGGTATTACCGGAAGGGATCTTTCGATGTGTGAAGGAAAAGTCCGTGTGGTAAAAGCGCATAACGGATCGCTTTCCATCGAGATGCAGTAGACGAGGACGATCTTTCCCTATTGATACCATCTGGGTGGAGATTACCGAGACCATGGCTGGCTGGCCTAGTACTAGCACTTTAGCCAGGCCTGGACAAGAAGGGCAAGGATAGTTTCATGCAGGAGTCGGAAAAAAGGAGAAAAGTCCATGCCGCCTGAAAGCGAGGGATAAGGGGTCAATCAATTCTACAAATGGCTGGCTGCCGATCCCGGTCTAGAGATGATGCAAGAAAAAAGGAAGAAGACAGATCGAAAGAAAGGAAGACGAGTGACTTCCTTGTCACTCAAAGGATTTGTACTGCTGTTTCTCCCGCATTATTTTACGGGATGTATTTGAAGAATTACCCACTCATTGGTCCCTGGTTGAGGGCTAAGTGCGTCTCTCTTTTGTAGATATTTCCGATAGACAATCAAAAATTTTTCATCGACTCAGTCTGATGATCTTACTCAGACTAGTGGCGGCCATGGAGCCTTGGATCCTGAGGTGTCTCCGGCGAAGTGGGGGCCTGGCTGCCTGGGGCCGCCCACGAACCATTCGGGAGCTGCCGATCGTCTCTCCCTGGAGAGTTCGTCCAGCTCTTCTCGTCTGTCGAAACTCATCCAAAAGCAAGGATTCATGCGATCGCTATGTTCATCCAACACAGCATTATTATCATTGTGAAATGTGCAACCAGTGTCTGATATATACACGGAAGTACCTATGAGAATATCAGTGTTTTTGTCCTGTCCTGCCAAGTAAGTTGCTGACCTTGCTGCGAGAAGCACGAACCTCCCCTCTCCCTCGTTACTCGTATCTTACCAACTATCTACCAAGTACCAAGTCTATGTTGCTGATCACCCACTAGCTTGTCTTCACAGCAGCTGAAGCAAACACGCTCAGACAATGAGGCGCTCCCATTACCCACACGGGCCACACCTCAAGCGAGATCCTTCATCTATTCTGCCAGATCGGTCGTTCGGGTTTATCCATGAAGAGAGAGATCTTTGCGCAAAGTATGACTGGTCGCACTGACACAATCAATTCCTATCCATCAAATTCCTGGTTTCTCACCCATAAAACCTTTGACGTCTAACAGTATTACGTACTGCAAAGTACTCTCCAGGATAAGAAATCTTTTTTCCCCAAAACCCCTTACTTTCCAGGATAAAAGACGGAGAGTGACAGGTATTACTAAACCTTTACCCTCTGAGTGGCCCAGAGACAAAACCAATTGGAATACGTATATTCATATCTGTCAGCTATCTCCTAAGGTAGCTACGGAGTATCTACATAGATACAGGCCATGCTAGCCTGACGAGTGAAAATGAGGATGATCGCCTGTTACGAACGTGTGGATACCTCAGACTAGCCACACTAACTAGTAGCTCAGTAGTGGTGACTAGCCTAGTAAGATTTCGGGTGTGGGAAGTTGATCCGATTTCGATTTCGATTTCGTTTCCGATCACCGCTCACAAGATATCTGCTGGGACTTGCTCCCATCTACGAAATCCAAATTTTGGTTGTTGCACAAAACTCGTCATGACTATCCCTAGATTCCAATGTCTCGACCTGCTTGATAGGTTCCCATTTTCCCCTTACGTTCAGTGAAAAGATGGGGAGGATGAGATTCACCCACATCATGATGTCAGTGCGCAATGAGTGTAACCGAACTCAGCACAGAGCTCGAAATCGAATCATGGTCGATGGATGGATGGATCTTTGATCACATCTGGCTACCAATAATAATACCATGTTACATTATTATTGTACTCCAAGCTTGCGCTGGCCACAGCGGCACAGCTCCCAGCGATGTGAAATCCATTGGCAATGAGCAGCCGAGGTGGAGCAGACGCTGACGGACTTCCGAGCTCCAGCTTTGGCGTTTATCATCTTGGCACCTACCTACTCATACGACAGGCTCGACAGCTGACAATCGCAATCCACTGAATGACGATCGAAAACACTGTGGCTGGCACCAGGAGCCGTCGATCTGCTGTGTAAAGACTATGAGGAAAATCGGTAATGCATGGATCTGGTTGATTGGTTGTAAGTCGTCTTGCTGCTGCGTTTTTCCCTCCTGCTTTCCTCATTATGCATCTTCTCCTTGGGTAAAGTATTTCGACCGCTTACAGAATCCGACTTCTTGAGTCTGACATTGATACTGAAAACTACGTAACATTACGAATCATAGATTCGATGCGAATTGCACTGGTCTATTCGAGCCCCGACAGCGGCAGCCTGTCAAAGAGGTGCACTTACTACTAGTAACGCTGAATCACGTTCGTCACCTTGGTCCACATCCCTAGGTTCTCTTAGTACACGGATCTAGGATATCCACTCTTTCTAGCAAAGATGTCCAGCAGGGTACTTGCCTTCTGCTTGTTCCTGCGGGGTATGCGCCTGTGAGTTACCATTCGATGGCCTAGTCTACTAGGTTCTGAATATGGCTTAGATAGCGGTACCACAATATGATCCCCCGGGACCTCTCATGCTCCAGTCCAATTGTTGCTCTCAATTGGAATTGGTGGATCAAATCCACTCTGCTTGCTACAATAACACACCATGTTCACTGTGGATCTGTGTTTAAATACATGGTTCCTTCCGAGCACTCGGGTTGGAGCTCTGTTCCCTGCTGCGACTTTTCTCTCTTCCTCCTGTTCGTTGTATTTTCTTCTTGCCTCCTTCACTGTGATTCAGTTGATTCCATCCATACATAACCATCATAATGTTGCGAAGGTTCTCGTCGACCTTCAAGAAGAAGGACCGCGAGTCCAAGCCGAATGGCACCGCGGAGAGCAGCAGCGCCGCCGCCAACAGCAACAACAACAAGCGTTACTCCAAGATCTCTGCGGCGCGCAAGTCATCGTCTGATGACGAACGTAATGAGAATAAGGGCGATTCCGTCTCTCCTTTTGAGAAATACGCATCCGTCCTCCATGCTTCGCGATCTCCCATCCCCAATCAGACTGGGGATGGCGCCTATCTCGAGCACGAACATACGACCAGCTTATTGCAGGATGCCAGGCATCTTGGCTTCAAGGATTTTAAGACCCTGAAGGAAGTCATCGAGAGCAAACTTCCGGGGGCAGAGCTAGTCGATGACAAGACCATGTTAATGGAGCGCATTATCCAGGTAAGATGGGACGGCTTACGACACAGGTCGACTGAACCAGATGCTGAGACTATATTCTTTCACTTGTAGCTGGTCAGCAGACTTCCTCACAACTCAAAGCACCGCGAGGACCTGACAAACGCCTTCCTTACTGAGCTGTGGGATTCGCTGCCTCACCCTCCGCTCTCGTGAGTTCACCAACGGCTCCCATACTTGGTGGCGTTTGCTAAGAAACATAATCAGATATATGGGAAATGACTATGCCTACCGCTCTGCAGATGGTTCCAACAATAACCCTACGCTCCCGTGGCTCGGCGCTGCCAACACCCCATATGCTCGGACGATCCCGCCATTGATCATTCAGCCTGGTGGATTGCCCGACCCTGGCTTAGTTTTTGACACCCTCTACGCTCGTCAGACCTTCAAGCCGCATCCAAACAATGTGTCCAGTGTTTTCTTTGACTGGGCATCTCTCGTTATCCACGGTACGCTCCTCGAAACATCACGAGGTCGGTGAAAGATTTTAATGAGAAAACAGACATTTTCCAGACGGACTACAGAAACCCTAATGTGAACAAGACCTCCGGTTATTTGGACCTGTCCATCTTGTACGGTGATGTTCAGGAGGAGCAGAACCTGATCCGGACGTTCAAGGACGGCAAGTTGAAGCCCGACAGCTTCTCCGAGCCCCGTCTTCAGGCGTTCCCGGCCACGTGCTGTGTCCTGATGGTTATGCTCAACAGGTACATTTTCAACACTGATGCTGGGGAGCATTCGCTAATCTGAACCGTTGCTAGATTCCATAACTATACCGTGGAACAGCTAGCGGCAATTAACGAAAATGGCCGCTTCACCAAGCCCAAAGATGATCTCCCAGAAGACGAGGCTAAGAAGGCCTGGGCAAAGTACGATGAGAATCTTTTCCAGACGGGTCGACTGTACGCATGCCTTTCTTCTGATCCTCTGTTATCGTGCGCCAGACTAACGAATTATAGCATCACGTGCGGTCTTTTTATCAACATCACTCTGTATGATTACCTGCGCACGATCGTCAACTTGAATAGAACCAACTCAACTTGGTGTCTTGTAAGTTAGCGCAGCCGAATACCATGCAAGCAGAAACTAAACGTGAACAGGACCCCCGGGCTCAAATGGAGGGAAGCCGCACTACGCCAGCTGGTTTGGGTAATCAGTGCTCCGTAGAGTTCAACCTGGCATACCGCTGGCACTCGGCTATCAGCGCCACAGATGAGAAATGGACTGAAGAAGTCTACGAGAAGCTGATGGGAAAGCCCGCCTCTGAAGTCTCGATGCATGAGCTTCTTATGGGTCTAGGCAAGTATCAGGCGGAACTGCCCGCGGATCCATCCAAGCGCACATTCGCCGGTCTGGAACGTCAAGCCGATGGGACATTCAAGGATGAGGACCTCGTCAACATGTTGACAAACGCTGTCGAGGACGTTGCTGGTGAGCCTGAAACACACCTCTGGGTCAAGAATTCGTGACTAACAGGACCGTTCTTAAAAGGCTCTTTCGGCGCACGTAACGTTCCAAAGGTTCTGAAGAACGTTGAAATCTTGGGCATCATCCAGAGCCGGAAGTGGAATGTGGGCTCACTCAACGAGTTCCGAAAATTCTTCAAGTTGAAGCCCTACGAGACTTTTGAAGAGATCAACTCGGATCCAGACGTTGCCGAGTCTCTTCGAAGTCTGTACGAGCATCCTGACTTTGTGGAACTCTATCCCGGAATTGTGGCCGAGGAGGCCAAGCAGCCCATGGTCCCTGGTGTCGGCATTGCCCCTACCTATACTATTTCCCGGGCCGTTTTGTCTGACGCAGTGGCTCTCGTTCGTGGCGATCGCCACTACACGGTAAGTCTTCCGCCCAGCTTGGGCTCTTTGCAGTTGTCCTGACAACTGTTCAGATCGATTACAACCCGAGAAATCTCACCAACTGGGGTTATAACGAGGTCAGATACGACCTCAGCATCAACCAGGGCTGTGTCTTCTACAAGCTCGCCACCAGAGCGTTCCCCAACTGGTTCAAGCCGGACTCTATCTACGCCCACTACCCCATGACGATCCCGAGTGAGAATCGGAAGATCATGAAGGATCTGGGCAGGGAAGCTCACTACTCCTGGGACCGTCCCCAGTACACACCTCCCCGCGTAGACCTGCTATCCTACCCTAACGTCAAGTTGGTTGCCGAGCAGCAGAAACAGTTCCGTGCAGCCTGGGACGACACCGTCGAGTTTGTGTTCGGAAAGGCCAGCAAGGAGTTCAAGCTGTCTCAGGATGGTGCCTTTATCCAGAAGCAGGCTGACATTATCAGCAAGCTGCTGAACAAAGACGAGTGGCACCGGAACGTTAAGGAATTTTATGAAGATATCACCACGAAACTTCTCCAAGACAAGACAAGGAAATTTGGTGGCCTCAATCAAGTTGACATTACGAAGGAGTGAGCTTTTCTTCCCGGTCCCTGCTCAATAGGTGGCTAACTGAATTGGCAGTGTTGGCAATCTCGCTCCAGTGATCTTCGCCTCGAACGTCTTCTCTCTCCCTCTGAGAAGCAAGGAGAACTCTCGCGGCATATTCACGGAGCCTGAAATGTTTAAAGTTCTAGCAACCTTGTATACCTGCCTCTACCTCGACATTGACAAGACCAAGTCCTTCCCTCTGCGCCTCGCGTCGCAGGCCATTGGTGAGCAGCTGGGCAAAGCTGTCGAAGCCAATGTCAAGTCGCTTGGTGGTAGCAGTCTCCTTTCTGGAATTTTTGGTAGCTTCCGCGAGAACAATAATGCTGTCAAGGAGTACGGAGTGCACATGACCAAGCAGCTTTTGGAGAGTGGTCTGGGGGCTTCCGAGATTGCATGGTCGCAGATTCTGCCCACGGTCATTGCTATGGTCCCTGGCCAGGCCCAAGCCGTAAGTGATCGTCCAATGATTGCGGACCTGGAGAGAACTGACAAGTGATGGTTGATCAGTTCACTCAAATCATCGACTTTTACCTGTCGAAAGAAGGCAGCAAACATCTTCCAGAAATCCAACGCCTGGCCAAACTAGACACGAAGGAGTCGGACGAGCAACTGCTCCGTTACTGCATGGAGGCAATCCGTCTCAATGACGGTTCTGGATTGTACCGCGAGGCACAGACTAGCCACGCCGTGACCGATGAGGCTGGCGAGGTCACTATCCAGCCCGGGGACAAGGTCTTTGTCAGCTTTGTACGTTCCACACCCTTGCTGTTGTTCAGCCCCTCCTAACGCTTAACTATTAGGCCAAAGCCAACCGTGACGCAAGCGTCTTCCCTGACCCAGAGGAAGTGCGTCTGGATAGACCCCTGGATTCCTACGTCAGCCCCGCCTTAGGACCACACGGCTTCCTCAGCAAGGAAACCAGCCAGATTGCATTTACCGCCATGCTTCGCGCTGTCGGCCGTCTGAACAACCTCCGTGCCGCCCCTGGTGCTCAGGGACAGTTGAAGAAGATTCCTCAGGCCGGTGGCTACTCCGCCTACCTGAGGGAGGATTATGGCAGTTACTCTGTCTTCCCTACAAGTGAGTGTTCCAACTGCTCTTGGCGCAGCGCATTGCTAACTCTCCTCAGCTTTCCGAGTCCACTACGATGCCTAGCTGCCAGTGCGGCAGCTGGTGTATTGATGGAGATGCCACGATTTAACACGTTGAGATACCTCTCGTTTGGATATGTTGAATTGAATTGTAGTCCTTAGTGTAGCATAGTAATAATACGTGTCAATGCAACATACGGACCTGTCTACCTCTTCAGTAATTTATCCAATTCGGGTCATTGATACCACGGCCTTTGTATCCGATAAGCCCCTATCTTATCGCAAACCAGACATTCTTCACCGCCAACCAAAGCTACATTGTAAACAACCATTTTCCTCACATGTTCACCGTTACCTACGGTCCTACCATCTCAATACCTCAGCAGTCGTCCAGCAGGACAGAAACCCGCAGAAATGCCCCCCAAACAAGCCAAAGGCGAATACATCGAGACCGTACGTACCATCACCCCCCAACCCACCCCCGATTCATAAACCACTTCTTACCAACCGCTGGGCAACCAGGACACCGGCAACAAAATCTCCCGCCGGTCTCAAATCCACGGAACACAGCATATCATCCTAGGCGGCAAGACAGTCATCCAAGCAGACGCCGTCATCAGGGGTGACCTCTACCGATCCACCTCGTCATCAACCTCTACCTCCGCCGACGGCAACAGCAACAGCAAACAACCCACCACCCCCTCCGTATCCATAACAATAGGCCGCTACAGCTACATCTCCCGGGCGGCAATCCTGCGACCGCCGTCGCGGCTGCACAGGGGCGTGCACACGTTCTACCCGCTCAAGATCGGGGACCATGTGTTTGTGGGCGAGAGGGCGGTGGTGGAGGCGGCGAGCGTGGGCAACCATGTGCATGTGGGCCGGGAGGCGGTGGTTGGGAGTATGGCTATCCTCAAGGACTTTAGCTGTGTGCTTGATGGGGCGGTGGTGCCGGCGGGGATGGTGGTGCCGAGCTGGTGTGTTGTTGGGGG